>APFE031730221.1:51647-95480 GCA_000404065.3 Pinus taeda | reverse complement strand
ATGGTATCAATGGCTTTGCTCTCATAAACAAATTATCACTTGGGAAATTTTTATGGAAGAGTTGACAACAAATTATGAGGATACAAAAAGCAACACTTTTTTTTAGCTAATTGATAAGTCTCAAAGAAAAGGGTTCAATAATGGAGCACATTGAGGAGTTCCAAAAATTGAACATAAGGGCAAAAAAAATTCTAGAGGAGCATAGGATTCATGTGTTCATAGGGACTTTAAAGGATAATATCCAACATGATGTTCACCTTTGGGAACCTGATTCGTTAAAGAAGGCATTCAGGTTAGCAAGAAAAATGGAAAGAAAAAATTATGGCAACCAGGAGGCATACTAGTCACAACTATAAAGATGGAAGTGTTGTTGCCCCTAGTCTTCCACAACCTATAAGGTTGAAACCCCAACAATTAGAAGAAAAAAGAGAAAAATGGCTTTGTTACAGTTGTGAAAGGTTATAAGTGTGCTGAGAAGAAACTATTTTACATAGATTGTGAAGAGGAAGAAGAAAAGGAGCTCAACAAGCTCACTATTAAAGATAAGTTTCCCATTCCTGTCATTGATGAATTGCATGGATCAATTCACTTCACCAAGTTGGATCTTTGTTCAGGATATCATCAAATCAGAATGAAGACTGAAGACATTACGAAAATAGCATTTAGAACTCATGAGGGTCATTATGAATTTTTGGTCATGTCTTTTGGCCTTACCAATGCACCTTCAACATTTCAAGGTTTGATGAATTCAATTTTCAAACCATTCCTTAGAAAATTTGTGTTGGTATTTTTGATGATATACTAATCTACATCAAGTCTTGGAAGGATCATGTTGAACATGTTGACAGGGTGCTACAACTATTGGAGGAGAAACAATTATATGCAAAAAGATCCAAATGTTTATTTGGAGTACAAGAGAGGGAATATCTGGTCATATTGTATCTCATGAAGGAGTTAAGGTAGACCCTAGCAAAATTAAAGCCATTAAGGAATGGAAAATCCCACATCCATAAAGCATCTGCGAGGATTTCTCGGTTGACAGGGTATTATCGCAAGTTTGTTAAGAATTATGGAAGAATAGCAGCACCTCTAACAACATTATTGAAGAAAGATGCATTTTCATGGACTCTGGAAGCAACAAAGGCCTTTGAACATCTTAAAGAGGCAATGTGCCAAGCACCGGTCTTAGCTACACCTGACTTCACAAAAACCTTTATTGTGGAACGTGATGCTTTAGGAAATGGAATTGGTGTTGTTTTAATGCAAGATGACAGACCCATTGCTTTTGAAATTCGTCCAATCAAGGGAAAGTTTTTACGAAGCTATTTATGAGAAGGAAATGTTGGCAATACTCCATGCACTTAAGAAATGGTGACCCTACCTAATGGGAAGACACTTCAAGGTAAAAACAGATCATGATAGCCTTAAATACTTTTTAGAACAAAGATTATCCTCTGAAGAGCAACAAAAGTGGGTCACAAAGATGTTGGGTTATGACTTTGAAATCATCTACAAAAAAGGGAAGCAAAATGTGGTGGCAGATGCACTCTCAAGAAAGGATGAGGATGTGGAAGCATTGTTGTGTGCCATTTCTATTATCCAATCAGATTGGATAACGAAGCAAGGGAGGAATGGAAGAATGATGAAGAAGTTTGGGCACTTATTCGAAAATTACAACAAGATTCCAGTACATCTGATACATTTAGCTGGCAAAATGATTTGTTATGGTACAAAGATCGCTTTATACCTCTGTAAGAATTCCCAGCTAAAACAAAAGTATTCTTATGGAATTGCACACTTCTCCCTTAGGAGGGCACTCAGGATTTTTAAAAACTTACCACAGGGTTAAGAAGGAATTTTTTTGGGATGGCCTTAAATCAGATATTCAAAAGTTTGTGGCGGAATGTTTGGTTTGCCAACAAAATAAAGTTGAAACAATTAAGACACCGGGTCTATTACAACCTTTATCCATTCCAAGCCAACGTTGGGAGGAGGTTTCAATGGATTTTATCACAGGTTTACCCAAGTCTGAGGGAAAGAGTGTCATCATGGTGGTAGTTGACAGACTTACCAAGTATGCACACTTTTGTGCATTATCACATCCATTTAAAGCCAGTACAGTTTCTAGTGCATTTATGGAAACAATTCAAAAGCTACATGGAAACCCAAAGATTATTATAAGTGACAGAGATCCCATTTTCACTAGAAATTTTTGGACAGAATTATTTTCTTGTCTTGGTACTCAGTTAGCTCATAGCTCATCTTATCATCCTCAATCTGATGGGAAAACTGAGAGAGTAAAAAAATGTTTGGAAGCGTATCTCCGTTGCTTTGTATCTGATAGACTGACACAATGGGTCAAATTGTTGCCTCTGGCTAAATGGTGGTATAACACTTCCTTCCATACAACAACAAAAATGACCGCATTTATGGCACCTTATGGGTATCAACCACCATCGATCACATCATATTTAAGAGAAAATTCTAAGGTTCAAGCAATGGAACATCACATCAAACATCAACAACAAGTCCTCCAACTCTTAAAGGATAACCTCATGTTGGCACAGAATAGAATGAAACAATAGGCAGATCAACATCGCAGTGAAAGACATTTTGATGTAGGTGATTGGGTATTCTTAAGGCTACAACCATATAAGCAAATGTCCCTCAAGCAAGCTAAGAAGGATAATAAATTATCACCAAAGTATTATGGTTCATACAAGGTGTTGCAAAAGATTAGTACTATGGCATACAGATTGGAGCTTCCTGCAGCTTCTCGATTGCACCCAGTTTTCCATGTTTCATGATTAAAGAAGGTTATAGGTGACAAGCTCAAAGGTCAAACAATATTGCTAGAACTTGACGAGGAAGGAAAAATTATATTAGAGCCGGAAGCAGTCACAAAAATAAGAACTCGATAGCTATGAAATCGATCAATTTTAGAGTATCTTATCAAGTGGAAGAACTTATCCGCTGAAGATTCCACATGGGAGGATGAAAATTTTATATAGAAGCATCCATAATTACTCAAGCGTTGAGGACAACACTTTTTTGAAAGAGAGGGGCATGTTGGGTCCCTATAATACTAGTGATTAACCCATTACTATTTTAGTTGTATCCCTTATTAATATTGTTGTGCCCCTATTGTCCCCATATTGTTATTACTGTGCCCCATAGAATCCCTCTATGTTATTTTGTGGCTTTTTTTATTATTGTTAGGTCGGCTGGGTTATATTGTGACTCCTTAGACTCCTATATATAGAAAGGAGGTTTTTTCATTTGAACTATCCAAGAATTGTTCATTTATGTAATGTAAAGGAGGCTACCCCCTCGAAAATGCTGAATTCTAAGGCATTGATCTATCTTTTCTATATTTTTCTTGCGCTGGTTTCATAACAGATTTTCTCAGGAGAAACTCCAACATTTATCCTTTTTACTGAGTTAATGACAAGTTCTGAATTAGCCTCAATGATAACATTATGAATGTTGTACTTGAGTAGTATTTCCAGGCATGATTCCATCATCATGAGCTCAGCCATATTATTAGCAGCTTTGCCAAGATAACTATGGAAGATGACCTGTATGTTTCCTTCCTCATCCCTCAAAACCCCTCCATTACCTTCTTCTCCTGGATTTCCTTTTGAAGCTTTGTCTATGTTGAATTTTAAAAAACCATGAGAAGGGGGTTGCCATGAAGACTTTTCTGTTGAGGTTTTCTTGATAATCTACTTAGAACCCTGAGGGGGGTTGACCTTGAGCTGTAATTTCTTCAATATTCTTGTCTCTCTAAGCTTACGTGTAGCTTCTCCTCCCAGGGTATGTATAGTTTCTTTGAGTTGATTAAGAACCAACTTGAGGATGTTACTCACCGGACTCACTTTCTCCTTGAAAATCCTATTGTTACGCTGCTTCCAGACATTCCAGATTAAGAATCCTGGGGTCAGCATCTAGGCAGAGTTTATGATCTCATTATCCGAGAAAAGTTTCCTCCAGTTCTTCAAAGTGGTGATGATGTCATTAGCATCTCTATCTATTTGCTCAAAAAACTTCTCCCACCCAATTCCAAAGAGTTATAGTTAAAGTGCATCTATTCAGGAGATGATTTGTAGTTTCTTCTTGTTCTGCATAAGTGACATCTTGAAGGGCCAACAAAACCTCTTCTTCTTAGGATATCCCATGTCAGAATCTTGTCCTGTTGGACAAACCACTTGAACAGTTTTTGTTTCATCCAATGAGGATTTTCCCAGATTTCTTTCCATGTCTTATCAGTGTTGGGATGGTTTAGCCCTGCCTCTATTCTTTGGCTTCCTTAAGGTTGAAGAGACTTGTCTTGTTTTTTCCCCGTCTTAGTTGATCATTCAAGTTTGTGTTCAAGATTTGTCTCTTGTCTAAAAGACCTTGAAGGGCTATGACTTGAGTGTGCATCATGCCCATTCCACTATAATCTGGAAGTTTCCAAGTTCTCCATTTCTTATCATTCCTTTCTTGGTCCCAATAGTCACTTACCCACTTTAGTCCTTTGCTGATGGTATCAGTGTGAATATATGCTAATTCCTCACTTCGGATATTGTCCTCCTGCTACCAATTATCCTCCCAGAACCAAGCCAAGTTCTTGTTTTTGATCTCCCAGAAACTATGGTCTTGGCGCAGGGCTCTGTTCTCCCATGCCCTGTTCCAAATTGTAGAACCTTTTACCTATCTTGTCATTCTGATTAGATTTTCCTCCTATCATTCACTAGCATATTTTTGTTTCCATAGTTTTGCCCAAGGGGCTTGAATTTCTTTCAGCCATCTCCACCAAATTTTGGCACCAAGAACTATATTTAGAATTCCTGGGTCATGAAGACCCAAGCCACCATGGGACTTAGGTTTGCAAACTCTGTGCCATGCCACAAGGGCCCATTTCTTCTTCTCTTCACCTTTCCCCCATAGAAGATCTCTCTGAATGTTTCTTATATTGGTCATTACACTAGCTGGTTCTGGAATGGCATATAGCATATAGATAGGGATGCTTTGTAGGACAGCCTCAGCGAGAACTAGTCTCCCTACTTGATTGAGTGCTCTGTTTGTCCATTTGTTGATCTTATCTTTTAGCTTATTAAGAATGGGCTCCTAGATGTCCTTGTGAAGCGGTTTGTTAGTAAGAAGCACCCCCAGATACTTCACAGGCAGTGTCTCCCTTTGAAAGCCCAAGATTCTGGAAAGATTTCTTTGAATTGAAATATTTGTATTGAAAAAGAAGATTTTTGATTTAGTGAGACTTACCTCAGTACCTGCTGCCCTAGAAAAATCATTCAGAATTTGCTTGAATGCTTTGGCTTCCGTAACAGTGGGAGTGCCTTGAAGCATAGTGTCATCCACAAATTGCTGATGTGTCACCATGTCCCCATCATTAGTGAGTCTCAGACCCTGAATTCTCCCTTCCTCCTTAGCCGCTCTGATAGCTCTTCCTAACCCTTCCATCATTAGAATGAAGAGGAAAGGAGAAAGGGGATCTCCTTGCCTTAGACCTCTAGAAGGCTTGAAGGTTTTGGAAGGAGTGCCATTGAGAAGAATTGAACAACAGGCTATGGTAACTAGCGCCATAACCCATTTTATCCAATCGTGATAAAAGCCATAAGCTTTTAAAATTGCCCTTATACATGACCAGCTCAGTTTTTCATAGGCCTTTTCTATGTCCAGCTGCATCATCATTCCAGCCTATTTGTTGGTAATGAGTGAATGAACCATTTCATGTGCTTGTATTATGTTATCCAGAATTTGTCTTCCTTCCACATAGCCTGTCTGTTCCTCTAACACTAGGGTTGGGAGGAGAGGTTTAAGATGATTAGCAATGACTTTGGATATGATTTTGTAGATCACATTGCATAATTCTATAGGTCGAAATTTGTTTGGAGAGGTGGTCTTCTCCTGTTTGGGGATTAGGGCTATGAAGGATTCATTGAGCACCTTTAAGACTTTCTTAAATCTTCGAGAGTCTTCCATTACCTCCAGGATATCTTGTTTTCTATCTTCCAACAAGCTTTGAAAAAGTCCACATTGAAGCCATCCGGGCTTGGGGCTTTCCCATTTTGCATCTCTTTCATTGCTTCCTCAATTTCTTCCAATGTTATTGGTCTATTGAGATTGAAATTGTCTTCTCTGGTGACCAATTTAGGGATGTATTGAGTGAATTTTTCTGTAAATTGGTATCTATCTTTCGATGTTTCCTCAGCAATTTTCTGAAAATGATGGAGTATAACTTTTTCCATCTCTTCATGAGTGTTTCTCTCTACACCATGCTGATCTGTAAGTTTCACAATTCTATTGTTGTTTCGGTGAGCTATGTTGGATCTGTGGAAGAATTTGGTGTTTCTCTCCCCATTCTTTGATCCATTGTACTCTAGATTTATGTCTCCAGAGTATTTCCTCTTGAAGGCATCTGTTGTCCCACTCCTGTTGGAGTGACTCTGCCATCTCTTTCCTTTCATATGTGTATCCTTCTGTGATAAGAGTCTGGTTTATTTCCTTTAGTCTCTTTTCCACCTCTCCTTTAGCCTTGAAGATGTTACCAAATTTATTTTTGTTCCACTCTTTGAGTCTGCCTTTAATATGTTTGAGCTTGCAGTGAAGCAGGAACATATTTGTACCTCGAAGGTGAATATACTCCTTCCACCATTGTTCAATATTTGTGAGGAAATCTGAATGTGTGAGCCAAGCATTCTCAAACCTGAAGGGGTGTTCCTTGGTTTGCCAAAAAGGGAGGCTTCTAATTGGATAGGCCAGTGATCTGAACCCCCAAAAGGTAAAATGAGTGCAGTAATGTTGCTTCCCCTAAGAAGAAGTTCCTCTAAAACCATAAATCTCTCCAATTTTGAGGCCACTTGGGTATGGCCTCCTCTTTTGTTGTTCCAAGTGAAGATTTCATTGCTTGTTTCCATATCAACCAATTTCATATTGGTGATGAAGTTCTGGAAGGCAATTAAATCTCTTCCAAGTATTCTAGTTCCTCCTTTGTTCTCCATGAGTGATTTTGTTATGTTAAAATCACCTCCAAGAATCCATGGTAGAGTTGGATATCTCTTCTTCATATCCTCTAGTGTTGTAAGGAGTTGTCCTCCATTGGTTGTGGACCATAGACATTGGTGATCATGTAACATTGCCTGTCTCCCACCGGTTGGAAAATCAGAGAAAGGTGATGTCTGGATGCCTCCACATCAATCACACCGAATTTCTGTGGATCCCAGATAGTGAGAATACCACCAACAGATTTGTTTGCCTTAACTTCAAGGTATTCATATCTATTTAACCATTTGCTATGTTTTTCATGGATCTTCTCCACTGAACATTTTGTTTCCTGAATGAATATTATGTCAGGTTTTTCCCCTCTAATCCTTTTACCAAGATTCCTCTGTTTTCTTCTACTCCCTAGTCCTCTAATGTTCCAGGTTGTGATTTTCATTGAGGTGGGGTTATAAAGGAGTAACTAGAAAGATCTTTCATTCTTCCGGAATCAATCATGAGTTTGCCACACTCCATTAGTAATTCCTTCTATCTTTTTCTACCCCTCCTTTTGCTTGGATTCTTTATTAATTTTCCGGTTATTAATCCAATTGAGGAGGTTCCTTTGTTTTCCTGGTTGTCATGTCCTCTTTTGACTCTTGTAGCTTTTTGATGTGTCTTGTTAAGGAATATTTGTTGGACTTTATCCACATTCTCCTGAGGGATGGAGTTTATTCCCAAGTTTCCGCTCTGTTCCAGAAACGTTTCCAGCTATAGGTTCTCCCTTTCCAAGATCTCCTGCAAATCTTAGTCCTCCATACCACTTTCACTTTGAGTCATTTCCTGGGCTTTTTCTACAACCATGGTATTCAAAGAGTCCATATTGTGTTCATTTTGGTCCTGAATGTACTCCACGTTGGTCTCTCTTTCTTTCCCCCTTGCTGTCTGATTCTCTGCACCCTCTTTATCCCCCTCCTCAACTTCTTTTTCTCCTAAGATCTCAAATCTGTTGTAACTTTTTGTTTTATCATTCACACTATGTCTCTTTTGTGTCTTCCTTGCTCCCCCTTTTCCTTTCCCTCCCACTTTGGTGAAACCTGTCTGGTCTTTTCCTTTATTTGGATTTAGGTTTTCTTCCCTTCTGTTGAGTGGGCAGTCTCTTGATAGATGCCCATGCTCATGACATTTGTGACATTTGAACGAGATATGTTCATAGTCAACTTCTTGAATCCATTCCTCATCATAGACTTCTAGAATGGCTTATCTAGAAGGGCTCTTGATAGGTCCATCTCCACACAATTATGGGCATAGGATGTATATTTTCCCTTTAGAGTTGCCTCTGAAATCTTTAAGAAATGACCTAATTTATTGCCTATAGCTGTTAAAGACTCTGGCATCCAGTAATCTAAAGGTAAGGAGTATAGTCGAATCCATACCGGTACCGAAGTGAAGGTTTCTTATTCAGGCACAAAGTTCATCATCCATGGCCTCATGTAGAGCCCAACAGCTGCAAAGAAATATGGCCCTCCTTCAAAGATTTTGTCTCTGTCTTCCATGTTCGTAAACACCACAGTGAAAAAACCTTTGGATCCAAGATGAATATTTAACTCCCCCTTTGGTTTCCAGTTGTATTTTATCCAGGTGTACAACGCTTTTTCTGATGGCCAAATTCCCATAAATTTACATATGATGGGATAGTTGGCCATGTGGTTTCTGTGCGCTTGCAGAGCTGGATCATTCAGAATGACTCAAGGTTTAGTTGTGGTCTTGGGTTTACAGGGCCCCATATTAGCTATGTCCTCTGACCCTTGACCTATGCCTTCCGTTGTTCCCTCCTGACAGTCTTCTTCGTGGGCCCCTTGATCTGCCTTGGTTTTGCTACCTTCCGCCTTCTGATTTTTTGTGTCTTTTGTTTTGACCTCCCATGGCTTTGAAGGTTTTTTATTTTTCCCTCCTCTTCCTCTGTTTGCTACCATATCATTGTAGGAGGGAGTGGATCTCCCTCCTCCTTGTGTCTCCATGGATGCGTGTTACTCTCTGCCGCTGGTTTTGTTAAACCCTAGAACCAGAGCTCCCCCAAAATCATCTCTTCCGTATCACCCTGCACACTTTCTTCACTGCACACTTTCTTCGCTTGAAGCCACATGGAGAAGTCTTCATTAATTAACTATTTTCAATCACTCTTATATAAAATAATTATATTATCATTATTAACATTAAAAAAAAAAAGATATATTTTTTCACCAAAATAAAATAAAATCATTTAATATCTAATATTAGGTTAGGGTAACTTATTTTTGCATTAAAAACACAATGTTGTATATCCAAAGCATTAAAATTATAACCTTAAATTTAATAAAAAATTATGCTTAGAAATTTCTTACGTTGTGAAACAAGATGGTGGAAAAGGTCTAAAGAAGCTTGGGAAGAATGGGTGTGTACATTTTGCATGTCTGGGCTATGGAATTGGAAAAACATTTCATTTTGGAATGTGATGCATTCAAAAACATCATAGAAAGTTATGAGAACATCTTAGCATTAGTTCCTTGGCATTGTCTTTTTAGCGAGGGGATTGTTGGAAGGTTGGGTCAGCTCACCATCAATTGAACCGGAAAAAAATTGAATTGCAAAAAACCAAAAATAAGGAACTAATGATCTCATAGACTATTTTTAATCTCATAAACCTTAAAATATCATTTCATTTCATATATACAAAACTGCCACTATTTTGATTAAGTTCACCAAAATTACAATCTCATACGGAAAGCCCCATTCCCATCTCTCGAAAGCACCGCCTCTTCAACGACTTCAAAGGTAGGGTAGCCTTGGTCTGATGCCATTTATGGAAATAGTTTGCAAATTCCATGAGCTTGATGATGAAAAACATGGAACTTTCCATGTTGAAGCCCTGCCTTTCTGCAGGTACGCAGTAATTGCTTTCCTCATATCGTGAGGACTCGACTAATTAACTATATCCATACTTTAACTTACAAAAAAATATTTATCAATTCAAACAATTGTATAGTTATTAATTTTAAACCCTAATAATATAATATATAATAATTTAATCCATTATAATGTGTAATAATTCTTAATCAATTAGAAAAACAACTATTTGAGAGTGAATATTTTTTACGGTTATTATATTATTGAAATTTCCAAGCTGTATAAAAGAGCTGATAAAATAAAATAATATATTTCATTAATAATTAGATAAAAGGTTTTGAAATATGACTATTATTATGAAGAAGAATAACATAGAATTTTATTTTTATTCTTTTGAAATTAAATTTAATATATTTAATTAATTAATTTAATAAATAAAAGAATTTATTTATATTAAAATTATTTATATAATATATAATTTAATAGTGTAGCCAGAATAAATTATTATAAATAGATTGAAAGAGTTCTTTAAAGAAGGGTTTTTTATTTTAATATAAATAAATTTATTTATAGTTAATGTAAAACAATATATTTAGATTACTGCTCTAATTTTTATATATTATATGTGTGGCGGATTGAGCCTAGGCTTAAAAAATCATAATAATTTTGATTTATGAAGAATTTTAATTTATTTGATATTTTTTTAGAATTTTACTAATTTATATATAAATATAAATTTCTCATTATAGTTATCAAGATAATGTTATATATTATTGTACCATAGGTGTTTTATATGGAAAAAAATGTTGTGGGGTAAAGTTACATTTAAAAATAGTAAAATAATAATTTAAATTAACAAATTAAAAATAGTAATAAAAAAATTTGAGTTAAAATACTTCAATTTACATGTTAATTTTACATAATTTTATATGTATGGGATAAAAATAGTAAAATAATAATTTACCTTAACAAATTAAAACTTGTAATAAAAAGAGTCAAATACCAAGCTTAATATGGATTTGATATCTAATGTTTTAGAAAATATTTAATAATACAAATAATATATAAAATAAAATATTTCAATGTCAACTACATATATATACCAACCTAGATCATGTTAACTCTAGATCTACCAACCCTCCAGAGGATCAAATCCCTTTCACTCTAAAAAATGTTTGCATGTCAAGAGACTTGATCCATCTCTTTTCACTCTAAAAGATGTTTGCATCTCAAGAGATTTGATCCTTCTAAGGGCTTGGTAGATTAGAGTTAATATGGATCTAGGCTGGTTTATAGGATTAATAGGATAAATTATTTTAGGAACAATGTTATATTATATTATAATAAATTTATTTGGTAATTGGATAAGTTAAGATGATTATTTATATATGAATTATTAAAGATTTTAAGGATTTTAAAGAAAAGAGGGAAAGAAACTTAGGAAAAGAAAGGAGGGGAGGGAAGTGGAGGGGAAAGAGGGTGGTGGAAGTTTAAGAAGTAAGTTGATGGATTATAGGCTTCTAGGCATGTTTTTCAATTTCTAAGGCTTCCATAATGATACAAGAGTTATGAAAAGGGATACAACCTAGGGTGTGAGCCTGGTCAAAGCAAATGAGGTGTTTGATATTATGAGAGTACTCAACTATGGCATATTTAGCCTCTTTGATGGGTGTTGTCTGCTATGTGCTCCTTAAGGTATATAGTGATTGAGCGACCAGTTTGGGAAATCTAAGGCTTCCCACATGAACAAGGGATTTGGTGTGGGGGGATTGGGGGTTAAGACGTAATGATACGAGAGTTGTGAAAAAGGATACAAGCTATGGTACGTGCATGGTCAAAGAAAATGAGGTGCTTGGTATTATGAGAGTGCTCAACTATGGTAGATTTAGCTACTCTTTGATGGGTGGTGTCTACTATGTGCTCCTTAAGGCAGGTAGTGATTGAGCGACCAGTTTGGCTAATGTAAGACTTCCCACATGAACAAGGGATTTGGTTGGTGGGGAAGGGGGTGGGGGGAGGGGTTAAGAATTAAGTTGATGGATTATAGGCTTCCAGACATGCTTTTCAATTTCTAAAGCTTCCCTAATGATACAAAAGTTATAAAAGGGGATACAAGCTAGGGTATGAGCTTGGTGAAAAGAATTGAGGTCCTTGGTATTATGAGAGTGCTTAGCTATGAAAGATTTAGCTACTCTTTGATGGGTGTTGTCTGTTATGTGCTCCTTAAGGCAGGTGGTGATTGAGTGACCAGTTTGGTTAATGTAAGACTTCCCACATGAACAAGGGATTTGGTAGACATCAGAGAGAACTTTGAACCATCATGGAGATCTAAAAAAGAAATCTATTTTTTGTGCCTTTGATTTATAAATAGAAGGACAATATAACTTTGAATTTGACTTATGGAATAACGCACAATATTTATTCTAAAACTTGTTTCTAGGAGGATTTTCTTTGTAACCTTATAACGGTTGTCCAAGAAGAATTTTGGTACCACTGAGAGTAATAACACATATCTTGATTTTGCGCTACTCACGACATGATGAATTAAATTCTCTACATTTTTTAATTGTGTGTCTGAATCATGGCTTGATACTTGAAAATGTGTCCATATTGATAATTGTTTGCTAAATTGTCTTTGCGCTATCAATATTTTCTGTAACAATAAATCCCTTGGCATATTGTTCGGGATGAATATCTTCTCATGTCACTAGACATATTCATTTGGTTTGAAACATCACCAACATTAGGTGAGGATGAGAAACCTACATACATCTACCAAAGACGCATTTGAATTTCACGTGGAGCCCAATAATATCATGATTTCCACGTAGCTCTTCCAAAGAAATATCTCTATCTATTTTATTATTATCATGATTTCCATGCAACCTTTCTAAAGGAATCTCTGTCTCTATTTTTATTTTCGTTTGTATTTTGTTTCGCTTGTTTTATGTCACTAGATTCTATATCTCTACATTAGCGCAAGGAATTTTTGCGGACACCAAATCCCTTGTTCATGTGGGAAGTCTTACATTGGCCAAATTGGTCGCACAATCACTGCTTGCCTTAAGGAGCACATAATAGACAACACCCATCAAAGAGTGGCTAAATTTGCCATAGATGAGCACTTTCATAATACCAAGCACCTCATTTTCTTTGACCAGGATTTTACCTTAGGTTGTATCCCTTTTCTTAACTCTCGTATCATTAGGGAAACTTTAGAAATTGAAAAGCATCCCAATAATTTCAATATGGAAGATAGCTAGTGGATAGCTATAAGCTTAGCCACTCCTGGAAGCCTATAATCCATCAACTTACTTCTCAATGCGCTTCCCCTACTCCCCTTCCCTCCTTTCTTTTCCTAAGTTTCTTTGACTCCCTCTTTCTTTAAAGTCCTTAAAATCTTTAATAATTCATATATAAATGACTATCGTAACTTATTCCAATACCAAATAAATATATTATAATATACTATAACATTATTCCTAAAATAATTTATGTTATTAACCTTATAAATAATATAAATATTTTTTTACCTAACATATTGATAACTATATGGAGAAAATTTTATTTATATATGAAAATAGTAAAATTCAAAGAATAATGTTAAATAAATTAAAATTCTTCTTAAATCAAAATATTCTAGTCTTTTTCACTACTTCATTTGAATGGAAATTCCGACAGTGGAATCTGACGGAATGGATAAAATTGGAAAAAGTGTTGGAAGTCAAATGTTTTTTTTATTTTTATTTTTATTTTCTAAAATTCCAACTACCATCGAATATCTGACAGGAGTTCTTTAATAGTGAAATATTCGACGGAATGTCCTGTTTTGTTGATTATCCGACGTTTTCTTATAATCCCTCCTGTTATTGAATAACTAACGGGAGTTCTTTTATCGTCGGATATCTGACACTATATCCAATATGAAAATGTGTTGTTCAATTTATGACAAATGACAAATAACCATTGCATAATGTTCAATTCCACCATTAATGATTTTATGCACTAACAACATCTAATATGTGACCACTTTATGTTGATTAGTTCAACTAATTAAAATAAATATAACATTAATATTATAATTAAATATAATATTATATATATTATAATTATAATAAATATAAATATATATGTGTGTAGAGTCCCTAACATCATATAACTTTTATATATATATATATATATTATATATATATATATATATATATATATATATATATATATATATATATATATATATATATATATTAGTTATGATTATTTTGAAATGTTGTAGGCTTATTTTTGAGGTTAATTTTTAAACAAAATAATCATTGAAAGTTTGGTGACAAAAGATGTCATATAACCTTCCTCAAGGAGACCAATGATACGTGGGATTGACTTTGAGGGCTTCTAAGGATGGAAAATGTTATTGCCCTTGTAGAAATTGCAAGGGCTTGAGGCCAAGGAGAATTCTAAGAAAATCAAGTAAGAGCATTGTAAAGACTATGGACACGCCACCGAGGATTCACTCAATGAACCTCTGACATAATACATGTGTTCGTGGCATACTAAACCCTTGATTTGGCTACATATTAGAAAATACCTCTAAAAATCACGTTATCTAACCCCCCACCAATACGAACCCAATACACCTTCCCAATTTAGAAAACCCCAATTTTCACTAGATATTGTAGGTATCAATTTTGTTACGAAACCAGCTCAAGCCCCTATACTACTAGTGTAGGGGCCTAACAAATTTTCTCATTAACGTTTATTATCCCCTTTATATTTTTTCATTACTTTGAGCTCCAATTTGTATACCTGTCAATATAAAAACCTTTTACCCCCTATTATATGCTCAATATATTATGTCATTTTTCCTCAATATATATCCCAATATGAATGCACGTGATATGGTATTGCTCCCCCAGTGAATCCCCTGTGGGACACACTGAAGGCGAACATGAATGTCATCCATTTGTAAGTTATTTAGTATATATATGCCTTTGTCTTGTAGATTGTTTTTGTAAATGTTTATATGTATATTATATTTTATATTGTATGTCTTTGTATTGTAAATTGTATTATATTTCTATAGCAAATGTATTATATAATATTCTTTTGGGAGGTGTTTGAACTATGTTGTCATCTTGATGTGGACTAGAGATATTATTTGATTATTTTTGTTAGGGTTAGGTCAAGTTAGGGGTTAATTACTTTATGGAATTATGGATAAGGGGATATTGTTTAATGGTTTAGGGATTAGGGGTTAAGGCCTTAGGGGTTAGGGGTTTAAGGGCTTAGTGGAATTAGGTTAAGGTGTTAGTGGGTTAATGTATGTTTAGGGGGTTTTTGGACCTAGAGGATTTGGAGGTTAATCATGGGTTTTAATGGAGCATTATTAATAAGTTTTAAAGTATATTATGCAAAATATGGCATTAAGAAAGAATATGACATTATAAATTGATGAATGCAAAATAATATCAATATGTTTTTTATTATGGCCGTTTAGTATATATCTCAGAAAATGTATCACTTCCTACATGTCAAGAAAAGTAACATCTTTCTTAGATTTTTTCAACATATTCTTAAATATATTAATAAATTGCACAAACATCATCATTGATTTGTTGTCTTTGTTTCTTAGTCTCACCTAAGTTGTCTTTCTCTTTGTCTTTTTTGTATTTGTTTTCCTTATATATTATATTTGTAAACTGTTGTTATATCGACGTTTCAATATTTGCTATATATACTAATGCTACTTTATTAATTGTAATTGTATAGTATCACCCCTAGGGAATTTCTCGAAAAAGAAGAGGTGGTTGTAATACAAGCACCTATTCAAGAACATGGAGCAGTTAATATTGAGGATCAAGCTAATGATCCTATGAAAGAAAATAATGGTGTTGATAGCATAGTTGAAGAAGATGGGACAAATAGATTGATATGGGAGACATTTATTAATGTTAGAATGGATGATGATGACAACCAGTATGATGATTGTGCTTTTGATTTACTTGTACTTGAGAGGGCAACTAAACCTCCTTATGAAGGCTAAAAAACATCTCTTCTCTTTGTTATATTGTTGTCGGTCAACTTAAAGGTGGTGAATGATTTTTCAAACACGTGTGGCACAACTCCTAAGGTATGTAATATATTTTGTGAAATTTAGTACTACATACATACATACATACATACATACATACATACATACATACATACATACATACATACATACATACATACATACATACATACATACATACATACATACATACATACATACATACATACACATACATACATACATACATACATACATACATACATACATACATACATACATACATACATAATATATATATATATATATATATATATATATATATATATATATATATATATATATATATATATATATACATGATAAAGCAATTATTTTTTCCGTTGTTTTTAATGTTAGTACATTGATCTACATCATTTCATTAATTTATAACATTTGGATGCAATATGTACTACTAATATTGTTTAGTACAGTAACCACTACTTTTTTTTTATGTTGTAGGTTAATAGGTGAATTTACGTTACCACCATCAAATGTTTTACCTCGTACGTACCGATATTTACATGCTCATTATGAAAGATATTGGAATGGAGTATGAAGTTATTCATGCATGCCCTAATATGATATTCTCTATTATAAAAAAACATGCATTGAAATACAAATGCCCAAAATGTGATGAGAGTATATATCAAATTGATAAAGTACAAAAAAGGTGTCTCGCAAGGTCCTTCATTATATTCCCATAATTCCACGTCTGCAACAATTGTTCAGGTGAAAACGCGTAGCAGAACTTATGGATTACCATGCAGTGAATAGAAGTGAAGAGGGTGTTCTTCGAATGCCTATAGATGGATATGCATTTAGGAATATCGAGGAAAAGTGGCCAGAGTTTAAAAGAGAACCTCGTAATCTTAGGCTTGCATTAGAAGCTGACGGTGTCAATCCATTTAGAGAGCCCAAATCTACTTACTCAATGTGGCTCATTTTTGTTATCAACAATGACATTCCTTCGTGTAAGTCAATAAAGAGGGAGCACATAATGTTTTTTTTATTTTTTATTGATGAGTGGGTGAATCCTAAAAATCACGCTTACCTTGTGGCTGAGAGGCCATGACTCAGGGGCATCTAAGCCATCAAAGTCACCCGGGGATCGCACCTGGCCTGAGCCACACCAGCGGAAACCATGCTGGATTTTTGGTATCGGCGAGACTAGAACAGGTGACCTTTGCTTACGGAGCACCTTAACAACGCGCTCCTTCACCGACTGTTCTAAATCTCTTTGATGAGGGAGCACATAATGTTGAAAATGATTGTTCCATGTATTTATAATTTGTTTAGGATAATTTTTTTTAGCACAATAACATCTCATTTGTCTTGTTTGTTTCATAATTATGTCCTATATTTTTTTGTTAATTTACTCATGTATGTTCAATTATGCTCAATTATAATTGTTTCTTATAAAAAAAATTATTTACTCATATATGTAGTAATTATGTATTGTGTGTTCAATCAATTAGGTAAGTTTCAGGTCAAAGATATGAATGTATATATCAAGCCTCCTATTGATGAGTTAGTGGAGTTATGGAATGGTGTCATTATGTATGATATCTCTAGACTAGTAGTTGCAAAAAGGGAACTTGTATTCCATGCAATGCTTGTATGGAAAATTCACAATGCCCCGGGGTTAACACATTTTGGTGGTATGTTATAATGTTATACCTGCACTTTAATAATGTTTAATTTTATGAAATTAATTTCAAGTATGTTTTTTAAACATTTCGACCTTGATTATACATACTTAAAAGAATTGATATAATAATCATTCCATTTCTAGCAGGTCTTCAAAGAAAGGGTAAAATTGCTTGTCCAATTTTTGGTCCTAAGATGAAATCTCATTGTTCATGAAGCTTAGGAATATTGGAAAATCAGAAAGATAGAAAACATTTCTTATGATGATAATTACTTGTGATATTCTTGTGTTCTTATTAACTTTCTTATGTTCTTCTTTTATATTTGCTTCATCAAGTAGTTATCAAATACAAAACATGAAGATCGGGGACACCAGATGTAGGTGGAAAACCAAGGAAAAACACCTATACAAGGGAAAACCTAGTCAACAACTCCTCCTTCAATAGTTTCACAAGACAAGACGAGATATTTGACCTAGACACAAACTTCCTCCAATCACCAAGTCAACCCTTCATTCCTCTTCAAATGATAACCTTCCTACAACAAATTCGACCTAAAACTTCAAACTTACAGCAATAGATCTTTGACCTTACAGTGGTAGCAGAACTTCAACCTAATAGCAGTAGTACTTCTACTTTCTAGCAGCAACAAAACTTCAACCTCTTCAGCAGCATAACTTCGACCTCTCTAGCAGCAAAACTTCAACTTCTCTAGCATTAGAACTTTGACCTCTCTAGCATAAGAACTTCAACCCCAGTAGTAGCCCAGTAACTTTGCATGAGAGAGAGATAGCCCAAAAACTTTGATATATCCTTCTCATGCAATTCTCCTTCTTCGCTAAGAACTTCACACGTTTTCTACTACTCCTTCTCATGTATTGAACTTCTTGAGTGAGTGAGAAAATGGATTGAATTGCACTTATATATATATATATCTATATATCTATCTATATATATATATATATATATATATATATATATATATATATATATATATATATATATATATATATATATATATAGCCTCTTCTATGGTTCAAATTACCCTAATGTAGGCTAACTTCATTAGGAAAGGGCCAGCTTGGTGTGGAGGTGACAAATGACTTATTTTATTGAATAATAATCCTTTTTACATGATTCAAAAGCCCAAGAAGGGTCTTATAAAATGGACAATGACTCTAATGACTCAAGACAAAACCTAGAAGTCCTCAACAGGGACTTTGACCTAAAACATGATGACCCAAGCATGAAACCCATACTTTAATAAGTCATAATAATAATAACAACATTTTCTTTTTCCTTTTTTTGATAAATACATTTCATTATGGCTTCAATACAATTTATGAAGACCAAACCTAATATACTCTTCAACACTTCCTCTTAACTAGGGAGGTATTCATAATCACACATATATATATAGGTACATGGAATATCTCAAAACACATGAACCACGAGGAGTTTAGGAACACATGGTACCACAGATTAGATTCCTTACTCGGGAAAGCTATCTCGGTGTTCCTGGTGTGACTAAGATGGACTTAAGCTTTTAGCCACTCTAGGTACCATCAAGCTTACTTGCTAACCATCAACCTAGGGAACTAGGTGTGTAATGCAAGGTTAGAGCTCTATTACCAACGGAAACCTCCCTGCTTCGATAAATAGATATCAACACACAAGATGACCAAATTTCCTCCCAGGCAATGTGTATTACAAACAAAGCCTCAACACTCCCGATTATTCAAATCGGTAACAAATCTCTCCCAATCAAACAGATTGGTAACATCAATCATGTAAAACATGCTTTTCAAAACTCCAACAGATTTACTTGTACAAACACAACCGCAATCAGTAAAACCTTTCAAATACACATTATTAAACACAAACCTTCGGGGTCTCCAAACATCTTGATGTTGCTTCACAATTTATCATAGTAGGAATTGGAGGCTTCCCAAACGAATCTTGGCAGAAGTTTCCTCAATCATACAGCTTCCTTTCCTACTTCACATGCAACACCGTATTCTACAACCAGACCTTGCTTTCCTTCTTTCAAAAATACCTCAATATACATTCTCCAATTTCTTCTTCAAGGTATCCATCATGACTATAATACGCCCTCCTTCTCAAATTGGGAGATATACCCTTTATTTTATCCTGGCTCCCTCTTAAATTAGGGATATCAACTACTTTCTATGATATCAAAGAATATTTTATGGCTTCCATCCTTCTTATCAGAGTCATCTTGATCATCATAATTCATATAACTTCCTTCATCATGCTTATGAAATCAACTTTAAGTATGAATATCTTCAACCTCTTGAAGATTATGTACTTGCACAACTTAAATTGCAAGTACAACCAAATACATATATATATAGAAGCATGAAGTTAACTATATCATAATCATACAATAATGGAGTCATTAGGCATCAAATACCTAATATTAGTTAGGTTTATAATCAACAAGAAATACATACTTCCATACTTCAACCTCTAGTTTAGATTTTTGTCAGATACCTTAGATCACATTAGTAACTCAATCAAGATATCTATCTCATTATATCTAGGGTCTCAATATTATTTTCAGAAATATGATAGACTCTATTATGATATATTTCAAACCCTAGAAGCAATAAGTACATTTATACTATACATCTAACAATTTTTTAGAATTTATATGTTAGACTTCTACTAGGATTTAATGCAAACCATAGATTCAATATTAGTGACACTAAGCCTTAAATGTCAACAAATAAAACCAAACACAACACAATCTAAGTTTTCAACGACATGACCAACTTCTACTAGGGTTTGTTGTAAACCCTAGATTCATCATCAAGGCTAAACAATATCATTATATCCTAGAATATCAAAACTTCTACTAGGGATTAGTTACAAACCTTAAAATTTACATACTATGAGCATCAACAATTAGGTTAGCTTATATACATATCTATGATTTCATAATCATGCACAAGCATATCAATGTCCACTAGGTAAGCCCAAGACACAAATATCAATACATTTAAAGTCAGACATATAACAATCTAGATTAGGCTAGGGTTTTGATCAGACAGACAAACATACACCTAGGGTTTCATTCCTAGGAGCTTAATTTCAATATATAAGGGTTTTTCTCATAAACCCTAATTTACCAAAACCTTAAGGTCTAGGAATTTTAATAAACATTACAATCAAACCCTAAAGGACTAATACCAAAACTCCAAACATGACATTACCATCAAAATCCCAAACATCAAAAGAATATATTTTTTCTAGATTTCATCAGTAACCCTAAGTAGACTAGGTTTTTTCACATTAGCATTGAAATACCCTTAGTTTAGGGTTTTACAAATAACCTTTTAGTGTTCCACAAACATGATGATTTTAATGAGGGTAGATTTAATCTAATGATTAATCACCCGCATAATAATCTTTATGATTCAAAGGTCCTAGACATAACACTTGTTAGTAATGTAAATAAGATTTATTAGAATGAATGAATATACCTTAATCACGAAGAGAACAAAGCTAATGGTATAATACATACCTTTGAGTTGTTTCTAGACAAACCTTATAGGACATTAATTCAATAGAAGTTCTATCATGTTGTTAAACACACACATGGCAGCAACAGAATATTAAAGATAAGTAGGAGAGTTCACTTATTATTAACAAATGATATACACTTATAGTACATGGTGTGACCCTTGGATTCATATTCCAAGTGGTCTCTTGGACTCCTTTTGACTGTTCAGATTCCACACCAACCCTTAGAGGACTAGGTGTCCAACATTCCCCCTTAATCCGAAGGGTTATGTATGAGTCCAAGAAGAGAGATGTAATACAAAACGTGCAAAAATGCATGGCAACACTAGGCTAAATGTGCTCTCTAAAATGTTGGTATAAAGGGTGGTGGTTTAAGGATGACCACCAACACTAGAACACTTAGCAGCTCCGAGAACTCTTTCAAGTTTGGCATGAAGCTCAAGTATTCTGCTAGAGGAAGTGCTTCTAATGTTTTGAAGAGGGAAACCATCAACCATGAAAGGGAGGTATCACCCCGCATAAAAGGGAGAACTTCAACCTGAAAAGGGAAGTCTCAACCTGTGATGGTTTAAGGATGACCAACAACTCTGGAATGCTTAATACAATTCCTAACACTCTTCCAAAACTGGCAAGAAGCTAAAGTGTTCTGTAGAGGAAGTGTCCCCAATTCTTTGAAGAGGTGTCATAAACTAAATGCATGCTCAGGGGCATCTTTGTCTCTGGCTACAACTCTGAATTTGGTATGGAAGGTTGTGGCTCAGGCTCGCTTGTTGTGACTTTGAAGCTTGTAGATGAGCATCATTTCCCCCCCGTCAGATACAAGGTGAGATGATGGAGAAAACTCAACTGCAAGACCGTTCAATACTCTAGGACAAGTTCAGACATATGACTGAAATATCTTCTTGGTTGTTGATGCCCATTGCCAAGAAGAAACCCATCCGAGATGAATCTTTGTTCTTGCAGGAGGTTTTTTTTGAATCATCTGTTTTATGAATGATTGGTTTTATGACAGTGCTTACATGGATGAAGATCAAAATGGTGATATTTTAGATGGCCAACTCGGTCATAGTGCTGGCATTTCACAAACTATTGCTATGGAAGAGGGGCAAAATTTGGAACAGCTGGAGGTGAACTGTCATGAGGAGCAGGTGAAGATGAACCGTCCTAAAGAAATCCAGCACTTTGAAATTAGATTATTTTGGAGTAGTCTGGAATATGAAATGACATGTCCTTGTCATATCCAAGACTAGTTTTGTGCTTGTTGTGGACAAGCTCTTCCCAAGGTCTAATGACCGACTTGGGAAGTGCAAGCTGAATTTCTGCTTTTGCATGCAAATCTGTTGTTGCATTAGGCACTGAATCTGAATTTGCAACATTATTGACTTGCTATTTATGGGAGTTTGTTTCATTGTTCTGAACAAAAATAGGTTCAGGTTCAGAATGACGACTCCATTGTTGTAATTCTGCTTACTGTAGCTGAGATTCAAGGACCAAAATTTCTACCTTTTCTTGTGTATACTGCAGATAGGTTTTAATATCACAGAGAGTGTTCTTGCTGATCTTCACTGTATCATGATCAGTAGAATGCATCAAAGTTTTCAAGAATTCTAATACTTCAGTAATTTGAGTCATTTTCCCCAATGCAAACTTACACTTTAAAATTTGTTCACAACTATGAACCAATGTCATTGCAAGAATTGATTGGCATACAACTTTGTATTCAAAAAATATTCAAGTATGTAGGCTCTCAATATACCTCCATATACCATGCAATTTCATACCATATGGCATATTTTTTCCATGAACATATTGGGCACAAAATTACATAGAAAGAAACTTCTTATCCAACAAACTGTAATGAAGAAGTAGCTGGGAAGCAAAGAAAAAGGTTACACGATGAGATGGAGACAACATATCTCTTTAAAAATCTAAATCAGTATATAGCAACCCAACCATTAGCAGAAGTCTATGCAACTAGACCTGAATTTCAAATCCCTTCAAATAGTGTACATGGATGGAATTGGCAGCAAAATACTTCAAGAAAGATGGTCTACTAATAATTATCATGAACAAGTACTCTCTGTCACTAACCCTTCATAGTAAGCACACAACAATCTCTGCGCATACCATAAATCCAATGTTTGTAAACTCCAATTGGTTTTTTGAGGATGAAATGTGAATGGCACACGCGCTAGGCACAAAAGTGAAACTACATCTGGCAGTGGCTCAATCAAAGCAGACATCCTACAATTCCTAGAAATAAAAAATCATATGATTTTTGCAACAACGTGAATCTAGATATCAATTATTAGCTTCTTCCAAAGACCACCAAGCCTTTAGAAACATGACTATATATAATTTCTTATTATATTTGGAGGCAAATATAGCAAATCAGAGATGTGTCATCAACAAATCACGAAGACCATCAGCATGGGTGAACAAGTTCTACGATTGATGTGGAAGGACAATAACCAATGTGTCCATTCAGTAAATCGCTTAGCCCAACACATGGAGGAGGTCCCCAATAGTTCTTTTGCTCCACGCATAGTGAAATTAATATCATCTAAATATAACTGTAGAATAAGGGACCAGAGTGTGAACCGAAGTGGTAGGGACCGGAGTGTGAACTGAGAGTTGAGGGCCTAGGAGTCAAAGGAGGTAATCATGATAGCAATGTATTATGATATCAAAAGGGAAACAATACCAACATAGGCCACTAGTTTGAAGTAGAGACAACGCTAGAAACGCGTCCTTGATATTGGAACTGGGAATGGACTATTCCTCCATGCACTTGCAAAGCAAGGATATTTAGAATTGACTGGAACGGATTACAGTGAAGCGACTGTGGAATTGGTTAGAAATCTTGCTGTTCGGGATGGATTTACCAATATCAACTTCCTGGCAGATGATATATTGGAATCCAAATTACAGATACATTTTAGACTTGTCAATGATAAAGGGACTTTAGACGCAATTGGACTTCATCCTGATTGTGCAGTTAAAAGGATTATGTATTAGGGTTTTTTTTCAAAGCTCGTGGCTCCTAGTGGTTTACTGGTTAAAGTATGGACAAAGTATCGAAGAGTAGTCATATGGGAGCAGCGACAGGACTAGCATGTAAGAAAGGCCATAGAAAACAAGTGGCTCACATAGACAAGTGGCTCATACTTGAGCAGGGCAGGAGATCGCCTGCTCTAATACCATGTTGAACACACACATGGCATCAATGGAATATTAAAGATAAGCAGGAGAGTTCACTTATTATTAACAAATGATATAGATTTATAGTACATGGTGTGATCCTTGGATTCATATTCCAAGTGGTCTCTTAGACTCCTTTTGGTTGTTCAGCTTCCACACCAACCCTTAGAGGATTAGGTGTCTAACACATGCATTGTTCTGTGAGGTCTTCAACATATCCCTTGAGTGTTTAGCAAGCCTTTCTTAAACAAGGAAAATATGAAAATAAATGTTATTAGAATCTAGTACAAACTCATCTAGATAAGAGAAGGAAACCAAATATAAAAGGATAATACAAGGAACAATATACTTATCTTTGAAAAGTGGTGAGGGTTCCCTTTCAATCCAATCTCGAGGGATACATATAACTTTATCAAAACAATTCAAAAATGTTTTTCCAAAGCATGTTATATTGGGAAATGTAACTATGTTTGATCTTCAATAATGTAATTGAGTCATTATGTAATGTACTTGTCAAAAGAATAAAGAAAATAATTATTATTATTATTATTATTATTGTGACTTATTAAAGTATGGGTTTCATGTTTGGGTTACCATGTTTTAGGTAAAAATCCCTATTGAGGACTTCTAGGATTTATTCTAATTCTATCGAATTATTTTACATTTAAAGAGACCCTTCTTGGCATTTTGAATCATGTAAAAAGGTTTAATATTGAGTCAAATATGAATTATGGAACCTCCACACCATGTCAGCCTAAGGGAAGATCAAGTCAGCCTAAGACCCTATTCGACCCCACAAGAAGCCTATAAAAGGAAGGACATCGAATTCATTTGAAGCATCACTTCTCATCAAGTTCAAATTCTCTTTACTGGGCAGAAGTGTGAAAATCTCTTGTTGTTGGGTAGAAGTGTGAAGTTCTCTTGTTGTTGGGAAAGTCTGTTTCTGGGAAGCTGAAGCGAATGCGAGTTTAGGTGAGTCTAAGGAGACAAGAAAAATAGAAATTTTGGTGGTGGTCTCTCTCTGTTTCATGTTCTAGATTGGGAGATTGAATTCTTCCAAGTTGGATTATTGCCAAAAGAGGTTAGTAGCTGCAAGTTGTTGCATTTTTGAAGTTGCTGGGAAGAGGTCAAACTTATGGAGGATAACTTGGTGTGGAGGGAAGGTCTGGTCTTGGTCTAGGGTGAAGATTCTCAAAGAATACTATTGAAAGGAAGAATCACTTTGACTTAGTTTTCCCCTTGAGGGGTTTTTTTCCCTAGTACATGCCTACATCATGTGTCCATTGTTTTATGTGTTGTTTTTGGTAATTGCTTGGTGAGCTAAATAAAGAAGATACAAAGAATCATAATAATAATAAACATCATAAGTAATTATCAAGATCAAGAAAATCTTTACTATCTTTCTGATTTTCCAACATGCTATTAGAGCTTTAGTAAAGAAATAAGAAAAAGGTAGACCCATTCAAAGGCACTATCTAAGGGAAATAGTCTATTATATTCAAGGAAGTTGTCTAACTTGATCAAGGGTGAGAAAAAAATTGAAGGAGCATCCAACTTCATATCATGGAAGAAGAGGATTGACCTAATCCTCAAGAAGAACAAGGTACTAGATTTAGTAAGAGGAAATGTAAAGAAACCTATAGAAGATGCTAGTGATGCCGATAAAGCGAAATTCAGGGATTTAGAATTGGTTGCTATGAATATAATGGTAGACGGGATAAAATACAATATTGTCCCATTCATAGCTAACATTGATCATGCTCAGGAGATGTATGAAGCCTTGTCGAAATTGTTCACTATTAAGAACATTGGTCAAGTAGCAAGTTTGAAGAATGAGTTGAGGAATAAGAAAATGACTAAAGAAGATAATGTTGCAACCTTCTTTATGAAGATATCTAGACTCAGGGATGATCATTTTGTCATTCATGAGATTGCTCCAGAAAAATAATTGGTGATCATTTCTATATTAGGATTTCCACCCTCTTGGGGTGCATTTTCTTTAGGTCTCAATAGTTGAAAGGTAGCTCCCACCTTTGAAGAATTATGGAGCGCATGCAGTCAAGAAGAATTAAGGACCTCAATTGTTTCCAATCTTGAAGGAGTATCAAATACTTATATCACTCATCATAAAGGAAAGAGATCAAAGGGACCAAGGAAGAATGTTGACATGTCTCAAATAGAGTGCTATCAATGTCATAAGAAAGGTCACTACAAGAGTGATTGTCCTGAGAATCCAAGGAATAAGAAGAGAGGAAGAGATCAATCCAACTTTGTTGAAGAAGGAGACTCAAAGAAAGTCAAGCCCGAAGAATCTAACATTAGGGAGTTACACTATTGATTCATTTTTTTTACATAACTTGTTTTATATGTTTCATAATTTATAGGTTTTTAACATATCTTTGGAAAATACATTTTTGTATTGCTTTAAGTTTGTAGGGTTCCCTCAAGATTTGGAGGGATCTCCCAATAAATCTCAAAGATAAGCATCTCATGTATTTTTAGTATTGGGTTCATGTACTCATTTAGTTTTGATTATATTACATACTAATCAACTTTCTCCCTTTGTTGTCTTGACTAGGGAAAAGATATGAAAGGAGGAGGATCTCTCAAGACAAGGTTATTCAAGAAAGAAAATTATGCTTTGAAGAATTTGATTGAAATGATTATTCATTTGATGATATGTTACTAACTCTGTTATGAATAGCTATATTGAATCTTAGTGATTCTTGTTTGGGTTATTCATCTTTTGATAGATCTACCCACCCCACTCTTAACTAATTTTTTAGAACCATAGATAGGTTCTAGAAAACCCTAGCTGAAGGGTATGCTAATGTGAATGTCTGAAATCCTAAGTTACTTAGGGATGTTGTGAAATGATAGTTTAAGTTTTTATTAATGATGTCTTTTTTGGGATTTTGGTGTGATTTGAAAATCCTAACTTGTTAGGGTTGAATGATAAGGTCTAAAATCCTGGAACCTTTGAAGTTTTGGTAATATAGGATTTTCTATGTTTCTACATTAGAACTCTATCTCATTAGGGTTTGGTGGAATGTGTGTTCTACATTGGAACCCTAGTTCATTAGGGTTTGGTGGAATGTGTGTTCTACATTGGAACCCTATCTCATTAGGGTTTGTTGGAATGTGTGTTCTACATTGGAACCCTAGCTCATTAGGGTTTGGTGGAATGTGTGAGCAAGACCCTTATATTGTCTTAGAAATGTTTCCTTGGTATATGTGTGTTTGTTTGATCAAATCTTAAGTGTAATCAAGATGGTTGTGTGTTTAACTCTTGAATGTTTTTGTGAAGCTGGGTTTGACTAACACTTGATATGAAATGTATTTGCATGATGATGAAATGCAAGCATATATAGATATGTCCTTTGGTTGAAATACTAGGTTTGTCTAGGTCAAGATGTATTAATGTCATTGGACATATTATATGATTATGTGTGGTTATGAATTCCTATATATGTGTTGACCTAGTTGTCGATGGTCATGAGTTTTAGGATTTAATGGAAGCCCTTTTCTAAGATTCTAGGATGATGATATTTGAAAATCTAGTGTTTAGCAGTTAAATCATAGTAGTAACACTATCTAGTGTGAAATGTAATAATCTAATATCTATGTATGTAATGATTGTTGAGATTATGAAAATGGGATTCTAAAGTTTTTGGAATTAAACCTTAGTTAAAGTAAAATCTATGGAATATGATGATTTGAGATTTGTATAAAGTTTGCTGAAATTGTGAATTCTAGGGTTTTGGAGTTGAACCTTAGTTGAAGTAGAAATCTCTGATGAATGTTAACTATATGATAACTTGAGATGTGTGAGAGATTTGTTGAAATTTGAATTTTTGGTTGAGTCTGATGATTGCTCAGAAATCTAGTGTTTAAAAACTAATCCTAGTAGTAGTTGGTCATGTTAGTGATTGATTGGTGGTTGATTGAAAATCTAAGGGTTGGAACTAACCCTAGTGGAATTTGGTTAGGTTACTGACTATGTTGTGATTGACTTTGATTGATTCTGTTGAAATTTAGGATTTGTATGAATCCCTAGTGAGAAGTCTAACATATGTATTTTGAAAGGTTGTTAGATGATTTATATGTATTTTGAATTGTTTCTAGGGTTTTCTATATGTTGTAGTAAGGTATGTCATACCTTTGGAAGGCACATTGAAACCCTAAATAGAATAAATGTTGTTATGATGTAGTCTAGGGTGTATAAAGTCCCTAGCAAGATGTTGAAGAGTATATGTCTCTTGTTTGTAATTGAGTTTGGGTATCTGATATGAATAAAGTTGAAATGCTTCTATTTTTTTGATATGTATAACATCATGCTTCTATAGATTTGGTTGTACTTGCTATTGATGTTGTGCAGGTACACGGTCTTCTACATAGTGAAGATATTCATTGATGTGATAAGCATTATGAGGTTGATGATAACTATGATGAAATGGTTGGAAGCCATGAAAGATTCTGCAATGAGGAAGAAGTTGATCTCCTGGAGGAAGTATGAATAGAATAGATCTCCCTAATATTAAGAGGGAGTCCAGATAAAAGGTGCTTCTTTTTTGAGAGGGAGGGCATAGATTGGTATTAATTGAAGAATGAATTTAAGAGGATATGTTTTTGCATGAGAAGTAGGAAGAAAAACATATGTTTGAGGAATATTCTATTAAATATTTTGTTGATAGTCTTACTATGGAAATTTGAGAAGCAACATCAAGTTGTCTGAAATACCCCAGAGGTTTATACATGTGAAAGTATATTATTGATTGGGGTTGTGTTTGTACAAGTGAATCTCTTGAAGGATTTTCATAGCATTTTGGTTACCAATTAGTTTGATTGGGAGAAATTGGTAATTCTTGATCTGTTGGATCAAGGGGTGTTGAGGCTTTGTAAGTGAAGCATTGCCTGGGAATACATTTGGCTAACACTTTGTGTTGATGTTTGAGTCCTAAAGTTGGAAATATGGTGTTGATTATTGAGCTTTGTTTTAGATGCACACCTAGACTTTTGGGTTGATGGTTAGCAAGTAGGCCTGAGGGTACCTAAAAGGGCTAAAAGCTTGAGTCCACCTTAGTCCCACCTAGATATATTGCCTTGGTCATGAATCTAGTCCTTGACATTGCGGCGCATAAACTATTGATTGATTGTTTGGATAGATTTCCTTGGTTAGGAATATAGTCCATGGCATTATGGTGCCTAAACTATTGAGTGGTTGTTTGGATAGGTTGCCCTGGTTAGGAATCTAGTCCATGGCATTGTGGTGCTTAAAGTTCTTCATGGTTCATATAGTTTGAGATCTTCGATTGTACATTATGAATACCTCCCTAGTTAAGAGGGAGTGTTGGAAAATGTAACTATATCCATTCTTCAATAATATAATTGAGTCATTATGTAATGTACTTGTCAAAAGAATAAAGAAAATAATAATTATTATTATTATTGTGACTTATTAAAACATGGGTTTCAAGCTTGGGTCACCATGTTTTAGGTCAAAGTCTCCACTGAGGACTTCTAGGATTTATTCCAAGTCTATAGAATTATTGTACATTTAAAGAGACCCTTCTTGGGATTTTGAATCATGTAAAAAGCTTTAGTATTGAGTCAAATATGAATTATGGAACCTCCACACCATGTCAGCCTAAGGGAAGATCAAGTCAGCCTATGACCCTATTTGATCCCACAAGAGGCCTATAAGGAAGGACATCAAATCGATTTGGAGCATCACTTCTGATCAAGTTTGAATTCTCTTTGCTCGGTAGAAGTGCAAAAATCTCTTGTTGCTGGGCAGAAGTGCGAAGTTCTCTTGTTGTTGGGGAATTCTGTTGCTGGCAAGTCGAAGTGAATGCAAGTTTGGGTGAGTCTAAGGAGACATGGAAAATCAAAATTTTTGTGGTCGTCTCTCTTTGTTTCGTGCTCTAGATTGGGAGATTAGAGTCTTCCAAGTTGGACTACTACCGGAAGTGGTTAGTTGTTGCAAGTTGTTGTATAGTCGAAGTTACTGGGAAGAGGTCAAACTTCTAGAGGCTGACTTGGTGTGGAGGGAAGGTATGGTCTTCATTTGGGGTGAAAAGTCTCAAAGAATACTATTGAAAGGAAGAATTACTCTGACTGGGTTTCCCCATGAGGGGGGTTTTCCCTGGCATGTGCCTACATCTTGTGTCCATTATTTTACATGTTGCTACTTTAGGTAATTGCTTGATGAACTAAATAAAGAAGATATAAAGAATTGTAATAAAAAGAAACATCATAAGTAATTATAAAGATCAAGAAAATATTTACTTCCTTTCTGATTTTCCTACATGTTAAACCTATAAATACTAGAAATCAAAGCATAAAGGAAAACAATTCAAAACTTAGAGTAGAATGATATATAAGGGATAAAGTCCCTAGAAAATAGGTTTTTGACTTCAGACCCTTCCATCTTGTTATTATTTTGTGAACATTCGTTGGAAAATTTTGTTTGATCGCTATCTCTTCTTTTATTCTTTGGATTCTCAGGATAATTATGTTTATATTGACCCATATTATGACAATTGTAGCATTTAGCCTTAGATAGGTCTACCTATTTCGTTGGCCATTTGGACTTCTTGAAGGTTCCTTTATTCTTGTGATGAGAAAAATAGGCATTAGAGAAATCAATGCTAGGTGTTCTCTTCTTCACTCTCCTTGTTGCTTACTAAATATATTATGACTTCTTCTTGACAGCATCCATTCCATAATTTCTTGAATGTATGAGTATCCTTCCAAATATCTTGATCGAAATCTATGTTGGATATATATTGGATGAGGTTGTACTTTATTCCATCCAATATTAGGCTCATGACCAATATTTCTGTTTCTCTAAACTATCATTTTTCTGCTTCACTTGATTCATCTGCAAGCTTCTTCACTTTTCCTTTGACTAGATTGAAGACTTTATTCTTGAGGATGAGATCTATCCTCTTTTTCCATGCCTTGTAATTAGAGGCTCCTTCTAATTTACTTTCTCCATTCAATGAGTAAGGTTCTTGAAGATAATAGGCTTGTCTCCTTATATGATATTGATGACCCTTATTCAACTTCTTAAAACCTCTTATTATCCTTTCAATAGATTTCCATGCTACCTTTTTCCTTCTTCTTCACCTTAGCTTTGATACCATGTTGGAAAATCAGAAAGGCAGAAATATTTTCTTATGATGATAATTACTTATGATATTCTTGTGTTCTTATTAACTTTATTATGTTCTTCTTTTATCTTTGTTTCATCAAGCAATTATTAAATACAAAACCTAAAGATCGAGGACACCAAATGTAGGTGAACGACTAGGGAAAAAACCCCTCTACATGGGAAAACCCAGTTAACAACTCGTCCTTTAGTAGTTTCACAAGACAAGACAATATAATCCAAGAATCTTTGACCTAGACACATACTTCCTCCAATCACCAAGTCAACCCTTCCTTCATCTTTAGATGATAACCTTCCTGCAACAACTTCGACCTAGAATTTTGACCTTGCAGTAGCAAAACTTTGACCCAGTAACAACAACAGATTTTTAACCTAGTAGTAGTAGTACTTCGACTTGGTAGCAACACCAAAACTTCGATCTCTTCAGCAACAAAACACTCACATCTCTAGCAACATAACTTTGACTTCTCCAACAACAAAACTTCAACCTGTCTAGCATTAGAACTTCAACCCCAACAATAGCCCGGTAACTTTTCATGAGAGAGAGATAGCCCAAAAACTTCGATCTTATCCTTCTCCTACAATTATCCTTCTTCTCTAAAAAATTTACACTTTTTCTGCTCCTCCTTCTTATGTATCGAGCTTCTTGAGTGAGTGATAAAATGGATCGAACTGCACTTATATATTATATATATATATATATATATATATATATATATATATATATATATAGATATATATATTATATATATAGCCTCTTTTGTGGGTTGAATTACCCTAATGTAGGACAAATTCATCAGGGAAGGGTTGACTTGGTGTGGAGGTGACAAATGACTTACTTTACTCAGTAATAATCCTTTTTACATGATTCAAAAGCCTAAGAAGGGTATTTTAAAATGGACAACGACTCTAATGACTCAAGACAAAACCTAGAAGTCCTCAATGGGGACTTTGACCTAAAACATGATGACCCAATCATGAAACAGATGCTTTAATAAGTCATAATAATAATAAATTTTTATTTATTTATTTATTTTGATAAATACATTTCATTATGACTTCAATACAGTTTACGAAGACTGAACCTAGTTAAATTCTTCAACAAGGAAAGGAGGTGTTTGATGAGTATAGGCACTTCCTTTCTAAGAATCATAGGTACCGAAAAACATCTTTTAAATGGGAAAGAGGAGACTAGATTAAGACCACGGAGAATGATACCTTGTGCATGGAAGTTGTAATATAATAGCGTCTCTCAAGGTATGGATTGAATTGTCTATGTATCAATATACATGCTAAGTTTGGATTATTTTATAATTTTATGGCATTTTCTTCACTATACTAATTGACAGGTTATATTTTTGTTATAATATATTTAACTATGATTCACATTTTAGTTCGTCAAAGCCTTAATATCATGGTACTTCCACAAGGAATGAAAAATTATCCCGAACAATTCAATAGACTCCCCTACTATGAGCACCTAGAAATTGTTCATTTGTTTGATACAATGCGCATCGGGAAGAATGTAACAAAGACCTTACATAAAATCTTAGATGGAAGGAGAGAAAAATAAAAAAATGTTAAGATTTGTAATGACATTAAGGAGACTGACCATGCATTTCAAAGTGCGATTCATTGAAATAGTGATGGAGACAACCAAAATATAAGCACCCTTCCATGGTAATTGATAGAGCAACAAAGTAGGCATGTTAAAGATGTTATTGAAAAAATTAAATTTCCAACTGGATTTTATTCAAACATAAAGAATATCCTAACAAATAAAGGTGAGTTAGGTGGGGAAAAACTCATGATTGGCATACGTTCATTAAGATAATTATTCTGGTGTATATATATTTTATAAATTGGTGAAACATTTTGTTAATTAGTGTTTTTTCCTACTAATTTGGGAAAAAATAATTGTCAAACATTATTTTTGTTACAGTATGTTCTACCTTTATCCCTCCCGGAAAACTTTGACAACAATGTCAAAAAAGTTATATATGATCTTGGAAAATACATGAAGTAAGTGGAGATTTATGTGCAGAGTGTAATTTGTTCAGTAAGTTGTCGTGATTCATATGTTTAACTACATGTGTTCTCCTTGTCATCATGTACTATATTATACTTTTTTGTTGAAACCTATGATTTTCTTGCTTCATATATATGTAGATGGTTGTCATATAAATAAATTGATAAAGAAGTTATAAAGTATTGGAGAAAACAAATTCCTTGTGTAATGTGTGAAATGAAAAAGTATCTACCTTCGACATTTTTCAATGCACAATAACACTACCTCATACACCAAGTCAAGGATGAGAAGTGTGGACCTATACACATGAGATCAATATGGATGGTTGAGAGGCACTTGAAATAACTGAAGGCTTTGGTCAAACAAAGAGCATGTTATGAGGGTTCTATGGTATATAAAACCATGGTTTATATTCTTCAATATAGTGATGAAATAGGAAAAGGTATTAATGTATTGGATCATATTTGGGATGTCAACTCCATGGAAGATTTTGAAGGGGAGCACCTATTGGGGAAAGGTAGAATGAACAAAGTGAAATGTAAGTAGTGGAGAATTATAACACATTTGACTTTTTTGTTTTAATGTATATCATACTTATTTCTTTTTTAGTCTTCCCATATCATCCATTATTATGAAGGTATAACATGGTAACTAATTATATATGTGTGTGTGTGTGTGTGTGAATTGTTTTATTTTAATACAGTTGGTTGAGAGGGATGAAATAATAAATTAATGTTTCGGTGTTAAAAAACGGTTTATAATTGATTGATCATGCATCATGGAAATAACAAATGATAATATTTTGTTGTCATTGATGAGCTAATTATTTTTTCTCATAGATTTGCATAGTAGCGTGAATGACTGTGCCTGCACAAAGGTGGGGCGTGTTGGCACCCATGTAGGGGGTGTCGAGTGTTGGGTACTCCAAGGAACCCATGCGGCAAGTTGGTGGGTCAACCGGACTTAGAAAGGGGTGCTCGCACAAAATAATTAATGTTGGCCCATGACTGCACATGAGCAGAGTTCCCACAAGGGGGTCTCATAATGATTTTTAGAAAATTAACTAAATTAATGTTTGGGTGTTAAAAGTCAGTTTATAGTTGATTGATCATGAAAAATTGAAATAAAAAATGATAATATTTTTTTATCATTAATGAGATAATTGTTTTTTTCATTGATTTTCACAATAGAGTGAATGCCCAGACCCTAGGTGCGCCTGCAAGAAATTGGGGTGCTTAGGCGCCCATGGGGACGTCGTGTATTGGGAACTCCAGGGCACTCATGCGACGAGTTGGTGAGTTGATCTGACTTGGAAAGTGGCGCCCACACAAAATAATTAATGTTGGCCCATGATTGTCCATGAACTGAGTTCCCATAAGGGCAAACACCCACGCCCTGGGCGTGCCCACATGAAGGAGGGGTGCACGGGCACCCCTAGGGGTGTCGCATGCTGGGCACGCTAGGGTGCTTGTACGATGAGTTGGTGGGTCATCCTGACTTGGAAAATGGTGCTCGCATAAAATAAGTAATGTCAACCCATACATACATGACTTCCCATGATTTAAGAATAGGGCCAACGATGAAAGTTTTTAGGTTTATGCTCATATGCACTGAAATTTGACATGGTTATGGTAGATGCATACTTTGATGATATGGGAGGGTTTTGAGACAAAAATACAACTCATATAAATAATTTGACAATCAAACGACAAAATTATGACATATATAAATGTCAAGGAGATGAAATTATTTATTGCTATTTACTAGTTGCAGGCTTATAATGTACTTCATAGTCCAGAGGTTGAAAAAACTCCATACCCTTCCATTTGAGAAAAAATCTTACCTTTCATCATCATCTTTGTCATCATTGTCATCATTACCATCATCATTGTACCGGGCGAGTTGGGGGATGGGTGAACGAGGCAACACGACGGCCAGGAAGACATGGTTTAATAAAGCTTTAAAAACTAAGACTTGATAAACAATGTCCTATAAAAAATTTCATGGTATGAAACCTTGTATAAATATTTACTAGTAGTATCATATTGTATCTAATTCTAGTGTTCACTCTATTGATCATGTAGAATATTTATTCAAGGTTTCATTAGAAGTCTTTAAAGGTGACTTACTTTTTCTCATTATTACTTGTAGTAATCAAATTCCTTGAACAAACTTACCCTCTAAAACTTGTTTGGAGTTATCCAAATACACACATAGTTGATATGATTCACTTAGTTTCCATAGGATTTAGGAGTTTAAGTCAAATTCCCCCAATGTTGATCTTAAATTATATCGACCAAATGATGATGGGATAAACCAATATTCATATGATTCCATATGTTATTATTTCTTTAGGGCATCTTGGAAAGTTTTTATTTCATGTATTCAAAGGGTACCCCTTATATTTTATAGAAGCTATGCTATGAACCATTCTATGAGAAAGTCCTTGTTGATTATATATGGGATATGGCTAAGAAGATATATAAACCTCCTTTATTCCAACACAAGTTCACAAGGCATCTAATTAGTGCCTTTTATTTTTTTTGCTATTAGATGTTTGATATATTCAGTGTTAATGAATGATAAGAAATTGTCCTTCACTTCCATTTTTGTTTTTGTTTTTGTTTAATTCTCCTTAAAAATCATAAATCATGTTAACATTCTTTTCTTTAATTCTCCAACACACTTTGAAATTTGCTTTTATTTGTGTGTGGTATATCCATCACAACCCAATTTTTCTCACATACGAACCAATGATTTTTAATATCTTCATCGTCCTTGTTTAAGGAGGAGGTTTCTTTTACTACATTGTAGTAGGTGGAGCTAGTCATAGGATAGTCAATGGTTTCTTAGTGTTTAATTGATCAAATTTGGTTGATTTTACTAGAAGGTTTATTTCGTCGATCTAGCAATTTTGAAATTTATAGTATGTAAAATGTCTTGTTTGTGGTTGCATCACTTCCTTGCAATGTCTGAAAAAAATGAGGTATCCTCCTCAAATAGTAAATCATATAAGGGGTACAATTCTAATACCTTTTATGTGGAGTAGTATGTTATTATCTCCTTCAATACTTAACCAATTTCACTTTTTTTCTGGCGTATTCCAAGGAACAACACATCTTTCACATTTACATGGGTGTCTAGTTGATACTGCTATTAAGATCGTCAAGGACATACTTGTAAATATTCCCAAAATAATTCTTGAACACAAGGAATTATTGAACATAGACGACTTGTTACATAAGGATTTGGATGATTACGTATCATATGTCTTAACTCTCAACCTCTATGATTTCAACATTCTCTACCAATCAAAGGGTGACAATGCCTACCTCTCCCAAATTTATATCTTCATTCAACTCAGGAATCATCAAGCATTCTTCCCATGTGACATCTATATAATCATCAAATTGATTTAGCACTCCAATGACTTGCCGCTATTGAGGATTTTTCTTTGGGATTGATGAGGGTTTGCAACATCATGCATCACTATGCTTTTCTTTTAGTTTTTGTCCCTTCCAACTTTTTGAATATTAATCATTGTCTTGTATAATTGCATTCTTTTGAGCATCATTTTCTTTTTTTCTTCATCTAGTGCATACTCTCACTCCCTTGTAGTTGAATTCCTCATTTTCTTCAGCATAATGACTCTTAAATGTGTATCAACTAAGGTTATTCCATTTTTGTTATTCTCACAAATTTTCACCCCCCACCACAAGGCCAAAATTAATTTAACTAGTTGAGGAAGGCACCACAATTATCCATTCATTTCTATAAGTATTCCTAAGCTTCTTGAGCAATTTTTCAACTAGCATTCAAAACATATTCCCACCTAGATTGTCATTTTTTCTATTAGGTACTACTTAGTCTTGTTAGTGGAGATCATTGGCATTCAACAATGTTCCAAATTCCTTGGCCAATCAAGAATTTGTGAATTAAAGTGGGTACTATGTAAAGGAACTAGTTATACAATCTTTCATAAAATCTTGTTTTAACATCATCAAGGGATGCCTTTCTTCTATTGCTTGCTCCTCACAAAAGTCATCTATGATTTTTTGACCAAGTCATCTACTTTTGTTTGACCACTATTAATCAATTTGGAGATAATTCATTAATATTAATTAAGATTAATCATGTGTACCACATTCTATAAATTTCGTAAGGTATTTAAGAATGGATGTGATGAATTTTTCCTGTGTTTTTGTGAAAATTTGTGCTCTCATCTATGTAAGTGTGACATAGATTCATCTAGGATGATTTTTGAAATAATTTTAGAATTTTCTTTATCACCACTATAATGACATTGTAATCTTCACTGCCTTCCTTGCCTAAACCTCTTTCAATCTAGTGGGAAACTAGGCAAACGAAGCAATGATAACCGCTGAATAATGAATGATTGCTAGACTAGCTTCCTGCATCCTTTGAGTCTCATGTCTACATGGGTACATTCGTACTTACTAAATAATCATGCACTAGCATGTCACTTTTACTGTGTGGTCATGTTGGCTTATCGGTCACCCAACTCCCCTAGCGTAGTACTCAATGTGGGAAAGCATGGAATCGATCTAAATTCCATCCACCGATAAAGTGAAAATGGACAAAACTACTTTCAGTTATTGACCATTAATAGGAAATATATAATAATATATAATATATATTTATATATATTATATATAAAATAAATATTATATATTGTGCTATAGACATTATATAGCTTATATATAATACAATATATAATTGTATATATGGTCGAGTTCCTGTTGCTAAGTACCTTGCTTATTGGGAGGTCACGGGATCAAATCACCTCGACTCCCTTGGGGTTAGGCCTTGCTAGTTTGGCGAACATGTAGATCCCTTCGGGTTGATCTACCTGGATTTTCCTGTGAATGTAATATACAATCGTATATATAATCAAAGTGGAGTTTTGAGTTCACAACAAAGCGACCAGAGTAGTTCACAAAGCAACCATGATGGCATTCCACAGGGTGGTAGGAGAATGAGCATGAGGAAATTCCACATGGCAACAAGAGGGCATTCAAGGAGGCCACGTGGGAATTTTAGCAGTTAGAACGAGGGCATTAGATTATGGAAGAGTAGTGGGAATGAGGGCATTCAAGTAGGGAAACATTGGACACCTATCTTAAATATGACAGTATACTCGAAACCTGGTTCCTTTGTTTGTTATTTTTTTAAAGAATTGGCTCATAGACCTTAACCATGATTATAAGCTTGACCCAAACTCTCTTATTTTTCTCAATCCTTTACTTGCATCGAAGCCTCCCCCCTATTTCCATCCAGGGAATTTATTCAACAATAGGGTGAACCCTTACCCATGATTATAACTCAAAACCCTTACTCTCCTGTTCATTAAAATTTTATGATCCATCTCATTCTTATGCCTCAGGCTCTTATCCCTCCAATATTGCTAGTTATGAATTGTATTCTCCCACTCCCTCCCACCTTCATATGGTATTGGGTTTGCTGGCCCCCATACTCGTTGGGTTGACTACCCCATAAATTGTATTCCCATTAGCCCACACGTTGGGAATTGGAGTATGGCTTTGTGATGAAATTTTACATACAATATTGGCATTGATTATTTATACAGTTTGTATAATATGTCTTCTATGAGAATTATGACTTTTATACCAAATACGTGAGCTAAATATAAAGTTTGTTTTGGCTCTGTGATGGAAGTTTGCAAACAGTCTTGGCATCGATTATTTATACAGTTCCATATGAACTCAATATAAAGTTTGTTTTGGCTCTTTGATGGAAGTTTGCATACGGTCTTGGCATCGATTAATGTATTGTATGTCTTCTCTAAAAATTATGGATTCGAAACCAAATACATATGACCTTAATATAAAGTTTATTTTGGCTTTGTGATGGAAGTTTACATACATTCTTAGCATTGATCTTCCTTCCCACCAGCTTGATACACAAATAAGGACTATCTTTGGCCTTTCCCAAGCTGAGTGAGCAGGTGAATTTCATTGTATATTTAGGTCAATCCGAGTGGGTGAAGGAAAAGTTGTTCAACTCCCTTTGGTTGATTGGCCTTCTGGCACCTCTCCCTTTGATTAATTTCATTTAGGATGAATGGATTAATGATTTTTTTTGCAGGCAATGTGTCTATCTCATGGTATGGTTATCAATGATGGTATAGCTCTGTCACTACTAGAAATATCATATGGTATTTCTTCTTCGTGAATTATGGCTTCTATACCAAATACACATGAGCTCAATATAAAATTTGTTTAGCATGGCATCGACTTACAGTATGGAAGTATTTAATTTATGATTTGGTTGTTAGCATCGAAACCTTGTATTTTATCAATATGACATTCTTTCTAATATATATATGTTGAGATGTTGATGTCATTAGCCCTAAAGTGAAACCCTAAGGAGGCCTGGAATATTAATTCATACATTAAAATGACAGAGTTCTCCTTGACAAGTCTCTTTTATGACTCATATGAAATGATGATAGCTCTAAAGGACATATGAACAATGACCCTAAGAAACCCTATATCAGTAATCTTACGATTGGCAATTGACGAAATTCTTGACATATTATAATGATCATCAAGAAAGTGAGAAAGTAGTCTATGCCACTATCATCATGACAATGACATAGACAGTCAATCGTATGCATGCAGTATAGTCTTTAATGCAATAATCCATATGTACATCAGTGACTTGGAACACCTAAGTATCTACATGATGATAATAGCAATGCATGTAACCTTATGACAATGACGTCATTGCAACAGGGATCTTGATGTATCAATTTGGCACCAACTCCTATATAATGCATGAAAATCAAGATTAACCATCTATTTATTGATGGAAATATTTGCAATACAATATTATTGTGGAACAATGTCTATTAATGTAAGAAAAACCTATAAATCATAAATTGTATTCCTTCGATATTTCTTCATATATGGCACAATTTTCCCATTCTTGGTGCTCAAATAATCAATCAACCTTTGTTCAATCACAATCCCTAGCTTTACCCTTCATGGCGTGTGAGTGGCCTCACTCACCATGGCACAAGTATCTATATTGAAGACTAATATTCATGCTTCATGGGATGGTGTATCAACTCGTCTCATGCTTTATCCTACTAATCATTGAATGTCATAATATTGCTCTAAGGTTCTATTCAAATTTTGGAAATTTATAAGGCTTGTATCCATCCACTATTTGCATGGCTCTCTATCTTCAAGCGGTACAATAAGTATAGGTTAATTAGTATAGGTTTAATGAAGTTACTTTATTTTCCTCAATCCATATTCAGAATATCTTGAAGATATTCCATCATAGGTGTTGACTACTGTAGGTTATTCATATTCTCTATTTTCTTAGTTTGGTTGATAGTAGAAGTCTCATGCTCATAACACACACACACACACACATACACATATATGCCAATATTTATCCAATATGCATCATTAAGATCTATTCATCAAACATAGCTTTCATTCAAATATCATTTTTATCATTACATGTTTTATTCATGAGTTAGAATATCGCATCTCACTTTTTAGTGATTTTTTTATTCATGACTCATTGATATGCATACTAATTTTAGTAGAAATTCCTTGTAGATTCAAACTGCTAATTATAATTTACTAAAACAATAGACTTGAATCTACTCTACTCATCAGCGGAAACAATTAAATGATCATGAAATCATGAAGCATACAAGAGAAAGAATTCAATCAACATATTACACAATGATTTCCTGGGGAAAGCCACAGCTAAAAACCCCTGCTATTTGTATATTTCATTAGCCATAAAATATGAGAAGATTACAATGCTTTTCTCAAGCCCGAGCAACCTTTTCATTATCTATATCTGTATCACTCCTTCCTAGACAAGCCTAGGCTAATACTTAATCAATTTCCTAGTTTCCCAAGTCCATATTTCCTTGCATTGTTTCCTTTGGAATTAGCCCCCTATCAGTTAGGGAAATTACTCAATATGAATTGCGCAATCCTCATTGGCCTTCATCTGACTTCATGCAACACCTATACAATTTGGATGATCATACAATTGATAGTACATTGTCCCTAAACTCCAATCATAACTGGGTCTTTCTTAGATATGACATGCATGATTTAATTATGAGTGAATCTTCATTTTATTGGTTGAGCATTGCAGGCAACACCACATTACTAAACCTCCCATTAGTTCCTCCAACAGTTGGAACTAGTTTAACTGACTTTAACTCAGCTAGACTGAATTATTTAAATACAACTCAAAATAAACTCAACTAGGGCTCCTATAATGTAGGATACATTCCACATGACTCTAGTTAGACTCTCAACTCGAATTAACTGAGCCAAACATGTCAAATTAACTTAGTTAACTAATACAAGTGTCATTTGATTTGGAATTACAATTTTATTCCCGATTTAATTCAAGGACAAAATTAAATTAGGATTTTCTTTTTGCATTTTTAACACTCCCTCTCAACAAGAAAGGTATTATCTGCTATCCCGACCTTGCCTCCATGAAACTTGAATTTGCTTCTTGACAATGCCTTTGTCAAAATATATGCATCCTATTCCTCTATAGGAATTTACTCCAACAACATGATTCTCCTCTGCACATAATCTCATAGATGGTGATACTGGATATCAGTATGCTTGGATCGATCATGAAAAAATGGATTCTAATAGAGTTTGATACAACTCTCATTGTCATAGTAAACCACTGTAGGATCCATCTGCTGACCAAATAACCCAACAAGGATATTCCTCATCCATATAGCCTCACAAGTTGCTTGACTAGCAGCCATGTACTCTGCTTCTGCTGAACTGAGTGCAACTGATCTGTGCTTCCTACTGTACCAAGAAATTATTGTTGACCCAATACTAAAGATTCCCCTTGATGTGTTCTTCCTGTCGGATGGACTCCCTGCCCAATATTTATATATGAAGCCTTGAAGCTTCACTCCCTCTATCTCTCTATACCAAAGAAAAAAATAAGTGGTGCCTCTAAGGTATCTCAACACATGTTTAGTTACATTCCAATAAAGTTCAGCTGGATTAAACATTGGTTGACTAAGTTGGTTAACTACAAAACATATGTCTGGTCGTGTATTTACCAAATACATAAGTGAACCCACAAGCTACCTATAAATAATAGCCTTCACTACTTCACTTGAAGTAGCATATTCCTTCCTCCAATTCATTGCTAGAGGAGTCTCCATCGGTTTGTTTCTCTCCATGTGGAACTTCTTCAGTATTGTGTTGGCATCCTTTCCCCTAGAGACAAACAATTCCTCATCTCCTTTCCATACTTCCATACCAATGAAATAATGCATGAGCCCCAAGTCCTTCATCTCAAATTCTCTTGCAAGATCCTCTTTGCACAATTTTACCAACTTCTCATCACCTATTAGAATTAAATCTCCAACATATAATACTATAATTAACAATTTACCTTCAACCACAATATGGTAAAGGTTCGCATATGCTTCACTTTTGGTGAAGCCCAACCTGGTGAAATAACTATTAATCTGGGTGTACCAAGCACGGGGTGCTTGTTTCAATCCATACAACGTTTGCTTGATTCTGCACACATGTGACTCTTTGTTAAAGGTCTTAAATCCTTCTGGTTTCTCAATGTACGCCTGTTCCTCAATCACCCCGTTGAGGAATCTTGTCTTCACATCCATCTGATGTATATTCCATCCCATCTACACTGAAAATGCTAGAATAGATTAGATTGAAGAGTACCTTTCTACTGGAGCAAAGGTCTCCTCGTAATCAATTCCCTCCACTTGATAAAACCCCTTGGCCATAAATTTGGCCTTTTGTTTCTCCACACTCCCATCTGCTGCTTGCTTTACCTTGTAAATCCATCTGGAACTCATCACTAACTTCTCTGTTGGTCTCGGGACCACTTCGCAAACATTATTTCTGATAATGGAGTCACACTCCTCAACCATGGCATCAACTCATACTATTTTTTGCACTGCTTCCTCGAATGATGATGGCTCAATCTCTACAGTCTTGCTCATGATAGCCATGTAGGCAATATATCAATTTGGTTACCTCCTCTACTTGCATTGTGATGTGGGTACCCCCACGTTCCCTCTAGCATCATGCATCAATCTGTTAGCCTCTCTGGTGCACTTCCTTCCATCTTGGGAATTCTATGCACGAGTGGGTGCTTCCACTCTTTGCTCCTCTACATGTGGCTACTCCACATTATCTGGAGGTTCTTCCTTTGGAGCTAAAAGTGTTGGAAAATACTTGGGGGGGGG
>APFE031730221.1:13890-51344 GCA_000404065.3 Pinus taeda | reverse complement strand
AACTTCCTAGAATCTAGAATGGAATTCTTCTCTAGCTCCCACTAGATGGACGCTCCAACGCCTAAGATTCTTCAGTAGTCAACTGAATGGATGCCCTAACACCCAATGAGCTAAAACTCACCCTAGCACCACCCTACCACACTAATAAAAGAAGAATGGACTTTTGTACCACGGAAAATGATCCACTTTAAAATGATATAGAATGATGTAGAAGAATAAGACACACTAGACCATAACCCCAACTATGACATAACCACCTAATGATGATCCTAGACCTCCCAACGCTACCTCTTCAACTCTTGGTAGATAGACACTTTTACAACTTTTACAAAGATGCTTTTACAATGACTCTATACAATGATACTTTTACAATCTCTGTATGCAGTGCTGCCCACTTGAAGACTTCATGTGGTGAACTTCTTACTGCTTTTTGGCACCCTGATTGCTGCTCTTATCATGCTACGATTTCTCATTCTTCAGAACGTTAGATTATGCATTGAGTCTTCTCTTGATGAATATATAATACCTACAAAAAGGTCTTCAAGGAAATACCCATGACATGATAATAGCAAAACTTACCTCATCCTGCAGAGCATATGTCAGTGCTAAAAGAAAACAACAAATTAGAATACAAAGAACCTAATGCAATTAAGAAATGAACATACATATAAAGAAGATACTTACCTGTAGCTTACCTCTGCTACATCATTTTTCTGCACCTTTCTCTTTGTTGTCCTAGAAAGTTTGGTCCTTTGAACCTCTTGACAACACTTGATCTAGTTTTCCTTGCCTTCTAGGAGCACGATATTTAATATGATGCATCTTTGCGATTTCGGATCCCCAACGTGTGATCTTCTGTCTTATAGAATCCCTCCGAGCCTTCTTTCCAATGCCATAGGTCTGACCCAATTTGGACTATTCAAGACAACGTTATGCCCAATCTATCAAAATGACCTAATTATGGACTAGTTTAGTATAGTGAACTTGTATGATGAGCCACGTGTCACTGTTTTCTCCTTCGGCTCTACAATTGATACATAGAAAACTACAATTTGTGCACTATCCGCCACCTTTTATAGAATTCAAATCCTCTTCTTAGAGAGAGAGTTATGACAATTTTCCCGAGGTCACTTCTTTGAGATGAAATTCGGCAGCCTTCAGAAACCCTCACTTCCATAGATCATATATCCGAAAATGTAGCAAACCAAGATCTAAAATTTGGTCACAACGTTCATCAGGATTTGAAATCAAATGGGTTTTAATTTCGGAATCTAAGACTTTGCATAAATGGAGTTATAGTGAAAATGCCATGATCACTACATTTGGAGGAGATATGAGATTTCTTTTTATAGAGTTGAGAGGGGCTTCTATAGAGAATGTTGGAGGGATTTTAGGAACTTAAAAAATTATTAATTAATGACTATTAAATGGCCGAAACCAATTAAGAGTTCCATCCCACAACCCCATAAGGTTTTAGCCCACTAACTAGGGTTACTAACTTCAAACATGAATATCTCTCAAACCGTGAAGAATTACTTGGCGTGCCATATATCAACGGAAACATCTCAACGAGTAGAATCTATCTAGAAGATCCTTGACTCAAAATAGAGTAAGTTGTCAAGTCAAAATTCCCTTGAAAGATCAAGGTAGCCCTTGGTGTTGCTTTGGTTGGCATCAATGACAACCTTAGATTATCTTTAGATCAACAAAAAGATCCTCTTCTCCATGCAACTAAATCTCCCTCTCAAGGGAATATCTCATGGCCTTCTCTTCATCGAAATTCACATCTCTACAAATCACTATCATCCTATGAGATGGAAGGTACACTCGATAATTGTGAGGTGTATTAGTGTACCTCACAAATATGCCCAACTCAGTTGTTAGTTCTAGCTTTAACTTTTGTGTCAGTATCTTTCTCCACAAGTGCATTAAATACACAAAATTTAATGAATGTACGACCTTTCTTTTGCATGAAGAAAATCCAGCACTTACGAGAAAAATAATTTACAAATATTACATAATACATGTGCTTGGCCGTGGAGGTTTTCGAGAACGATCCAGACACATCTGAGTGAACTCTTTCAAAGACCTCTTGCATTCGATTGTCATTATCATGAAAGATAGCTTTGATATACTTTCCCAATGTACACCCTTTGCATGTGTCCCTTTGCTCTAGTGTACCCTTGGGAAGTCTCGTGGAAATTTGTTGCATGATCTTCAAAGTTCTGTGGTGCAAGTGGCATGTTGACGGATCTGTACCCACCAACATGTCAAGGGGATCTCCCCGGTAAGAAGTCCCAATTAGACCTCAAACCTTTTGGTGTAGGAGTCTCAGCAGTCGATCATAAGGTAATGCCTTGACCGCGATGTCACACAGAGGCAAGTAGGATAACTCTGTCAGTAGCAAGGGTGTGACTGATGCAGTGAGTCAAGGAAGGTGTATGAGAGGTTCCAACACTTCGAAGGGGGGAAAGAGGTGAAGGTGAATTCTAGGTTGAAAGGGATCAGTCCCAACTCGGATAGGAACACACAACACAAAGGACATGCACAACTTTCGGTGGATCAGTCCACTTGGATGCGGTAATCACATCATACAAGGTAAGATAACACATACAACACTCATGGATCAGTCTGAGACGAGTGTGACGATTGTTATAGAAAGGTTCAAGTGAAAGGTCTGTCTGATGTCTGACAGGGAAGTCGACACGGATGATGACAACATTAACAACATATGCAACACATTAACAACAAGATTCATATAATTGCATGTGAATCAGTTTATAAACAAGTACATAAGTTAAGAAACACATATCATTAAAGCAACCAGAGCAGTCCAACTACAATAACAACATATGCATGAAAATGTGTTGGCTCTTATTATATAAGAAGTGTAAGTCACAATCATACAATACACCTATGTAAACCTTCTATCCCCAATAGTGGAACATTACAACCACATCCGCTTGCTCCTCCAAAGAGATGTACTAGCTCCGTGCAGTGGAGAAGCCAAGGCACGTTACAATACTTTCCAAGCCTTCTTCCAAATAGTCTAAGTAGAAGCTTGGCTGACCAAAAGCCTATACAATGAGTTATGAGGGACTATTTATAGTAAAGGGTAGGATGACCCTTGACATTCCCCTTTGTGACATTTCAACTACCCTCATGACTCTTCACCTACTCTATGACTATTACATCCAACTGTTGACACTTGAATTACACTTGACATGACTCAACATTACAATGCACATGTACTCATGTGAGACAACATGGCTTGAGAAATCCTTGCAAGACATCACTGACACTCGGTCTGCTGTGGTGAGACCAACTGTTTGACATGCTTGTGATGGTGAAGGTGGTGAGCTGATTCCAAGCTTGGTCATCCGTGATGGTGTGCATGCACCTCATGGTGACATCTTGCTGAAGCGAACTCTTGCCTCTATTGCAACCAGTGCATTGGTTCGGCCCTTTCATCCAAATCATCTACTAACATGCACATGGTCTTCTTGGGTATGGTTGAACTGGAAACACACTGATGCATAGTGTCTGTGTTGATATTCAAGTGTGTGTTGGTGGTCATGCACATCAACTTTCCAAAGTACATGTTTAGCCCCAGTTGGACTTGCTTCTTGTCTTCGCCTTGGTGAGTGTGTTGAATGGGTTGGATTGCATGCGTGCACTCAATGACATTCATGCTGTTGAATCCCTTGCATGTGATCAACAACACTTCTCACCATGTCTGCTCTATGTCAGCTGTTAGGATGGATCCTTAACTTACATGGGTGTAGTTTAATTCGTGAGGGCATGTTGCGCCCACTGCTATTTTTGTTCCTGTTGCAACTCATTCATTTGTCTATGCAACTTCATGTTCTTCTTGAGATGCTGCTTCAACACATGCAACTCCTTCTTTGTTCCATCTTCTACCTTCGCGCGATCTTCATGTCACGTCGTCACTTCATAGCCAGAGTCTCCAAATTTTCTTTCATAATCAATGGACCTGCTTGAGCTTACAACCTTGTTTCACCTCCGTGTTGTCAACAACCCTCCTCTTGCATTCATTGCATTTGGTATGCTGTCTTTAGCTACTATTCATGATGTTTCTATTGTCATATCTTGATGTCCTTTTCTATGAACAACTTGATGTCTTCATGGGTAGGCAAGTCCATAGACACTTGATCGACTGCATCCACAAGTGTCCTTTAAATAGTGTCTTCATCTCTTCTCCCCTGGAAACCATTGTACCTATACTGATGAGAGGAAGATGAACACCTGCGATAACTGGAGACGTGGCAACACTCATGGTGAATAATCTATTAGTTAAAAATCAAATTGAACATGAGAACTGACCTACAACATACGTGGGTGAATGATCATGAAGGTTGCGGAATTTCAGGAGGGAGGTCAGAAGAATGACTGCCAAGATTGCATAAGGAATAGTCTGGGCTGCTAGGAGACTGAATGACTGCTGGAATTGTGCAATGCATAGTCTAGTCTGGCTACTGACTGCTGGGATTGCGCAATGCGCAATTCCAGTTGGGAAGGATTGCTGGCTCAGGGACATATTTGTGCAATTTCTTGGGCCAAGCAGGCATTGTCGTCTAGAAATGTGCAAATCTGGTGAGGAAGGTGAGCCTTCCTTTCCCAGATTGCACAATGTAGTCTTGGTGAAGGCAAAGTCTAGGCCAAGGTTGGCTCGACTCACCAACGGGAAACTGAAAGAGACTAAGACAGTAAATACATGGTGACACTAAGTGATAGCATAAGTGATTGAAAATGCATGCAAAACATGAATGAAAGATTCAACAAACATATCAACATGCATGTGGGTGAGGCAGTTCGCCGATTGGGAAAACGTTCGTGCAAAACAATTTCATGCATGCGATAACAGTGAGATAGAAACAAAAACTGAAACAGAGCTAGGACAAGCTATTATATATGTAAATGACAACAAACATTCAAAGAAATCAAGCAAACAATACTCTCACAAGTGAAAACACAAAAAGTGGCAGAAATGTAGCACAAGGCATGGGAAGCGAGCTTACCCCAAAACAATTGAGTTGAACATGCTGACTGCTCCTAGATGTGATGTGGGACATTGGAGCTACAATATTGATGCGAGGAATGAGCTCTGTAGCATCTGGTTGAGGGGTTTTGATAACATCAAGGTTGTGACGCACATGCCACGAATATAGGGGAAGCGACACTTGGTGGGAGGTTTTGAAATTTCTCCTTGCATGTAACCTCCAACTGCTAAACATAGATCCCTAAAACAAGGAATGCCTTTACATGTTGCCTTGGGAGAAGCATCCCATGCATACAAGTTTATTTTGCCTAATCCCAGAGGGAATCGGTCAACTCAGCTGCAAATGTAAGAAACTGCTTGACTGCTAGAGAAAAATGTGCATTTCTGGCTGGGAGCTGGGCAAGCTACCTAGGAGATTTGTGCAATTTCTAGGCAGAGCAATTGACTGCTACCCATATTTGCGCAAATCCTAGGTTGAACAACTTGCTGCTGGGAAAATTTGCACAAATTTTGTTGGGAGGGTTAGCTAGCATGATTGTGCAATCCTGGAGCCCAACAAGTTTTCAGAGAGGATTGCGCAATTTCTAGAGGGAAGGCTGGTTTCCCTCCAGAAATGCACAATTTCAAGGGGAAGCTGCTCAGCCTACATATGGAGCAAGTTTGGGTGAGCAACTTGTGAGGGGAATGGATCAACTGTGATCGACAAGCTACCTTTGTGCGAGGAAAACACTTGAAGCTTGAGTACTTGAAGAAGCAAGACAAAGTGCTATGTAAGGCTGGTAGGGAGGCTCCAAAATAGGCTAAGGAAAAATTTTGGAGGGTGGTTGTAGCCGCTACAATGCTTGGCGACACACTGGTAGAACTCCATCTCTTTGAATAGACCTTGTTCGTGAAAATAAAGTCTAACACCTCCAGAAGTATTATTCATCTCTTAGCTCATCTTGGCTTCACACTAGTTTGATTGTAAGATGTAGCATCTTACAGGCTCTTGGTTCATTGACACACATTCCAAGCCAAGGCAACACAGTTGTTTCGATTTGGGTTGAGGGGTATATAGGTGCACAAGCAGTATAGTCGTCAGAGTCTTAGTTTCATCTTTGGTGTTGCTCCACTGCTAGTAGGCCTGGACAGTACCCTGGTGGAGGCACATAGGAGCACAAACATGGCTCCCCTACCAGTGAGCCTGGTCAGTACCCTGGTGGAGGCACATAGGAGCACAAACATGGCTCCCCTACCAGTGAGCCTGGTCAGTACCCTGGCAGAGTTACTTGCCTCACCTCCCTACATAAGAAGCCCTTCTCTTCTTTCGCCTTATTCATTTTGAATTTTGAATTTTTTTTGACTTTTCATCTTTTTCATTTTCATTGTGCATAGCACTTGTTCATTTCAGAGGTGGAAGAGGGATCTTGACTTATTGAGAGTAGAAGAGGTTGTTCCAGTAGAGAAGTAGTTTATTATATCTCTAATGTGCCTGTTAAGGTTTTCCCGCTCACCTTACTCTACTTGACTGGGCTGATAAGGGTTAACCCAAAAACAACTGACTAGAGAAGGTGACACTAATTAGTGCACAAGTGTTGTGTTTTCACCAAGGTTCACTTCGAACAGTACATATTTTCCTTCGACGTGTCATGGACTAAGAGTAACAAGCTCATCATATAGAGGCAAGATGATAGATAACTAAGTAGTGATAGTTGTACAAGCCCTCTTGTACTTTACCTAGCTTGCTTCAAGAGTCATACATGGTTTCATGCAAGACTAACCTATGAATGAAACAAACGAACTAAAAAACATCAAAGTAAAGGAAAATCAGAAGTGAAAGTGAAAGCAAAGCAAGTAAGCAAACAAGCAAGAAGACAAACGAGCAAAAAAAGCATGTAAGCAAACAACACGCAAGAAAACAAATGAAAGAAAACACTACTCCTACTCCTACACTAACAGTACATGGGCTTGATCACGTGAAGTGATACTTCCAATACAGTTACTGATGCATTGGTAGACCCATGTTGGTGATGGCTTGGTCCGCGAGTGACCCAGTTGTGCGAACCAGCAAGCAAGAAAGGTATAACAATGAAGACAACACTACAAGAAAAAAGGTCATTGGTGAGAGGTTAAAAATGTCACCATAAGCTCATTGGTGACAGTCAAAAGAGCATTCGTCACTAAAAGCTGAATGTCACCAAAGGTGGCGTCGCCAAAAGTATAGGTGTTGTAGTGACATATAAAGTCCGTCACCAATAATGATTTATAATGACAGATAATGACCATCACCATTTCATATGAGCAATGGTGATGGACCATAGCCTCCGTCACCAAAAACTGAATGTCACCAAAGGTGGCGTCGCCAAAAGTATAGGTGTTGTAGTGACATTTAAAGTTCATCACCAATAATGATTTATAATTATGGATAGCGACCGTCACCATTACATATGAGAAATAATGACTATAATGATGGAATAATGACTATAATGACGAACAATGATTGTCACCATTTCATATCAACAACAACAGTTTATGGTTATGAACCTTTGAGGGTCGTCAGTATTGATGCATATATATGGTAGCGTTCATTGACCGTCATCATTTCATATTTTTGGTGAGGGTCGAAAAATGTCACCAAAGCTCATTGGTGATGGTCAAAAGAACCTCCGTCACTAGAAATTGATTGTCGCCATTCCATATGGATGTCAAGGCACAATGGAATCGAACCACCAACCTCCTGCTTTTAAAGTAGGTGCTCTTCCATTGAGCTAGCACCCTTTAAAGAATTATATTTTTTAAAATTAGACCTTGAAACTTCATAAATTGTAAATTATATAACTTTCAATAAATTAAAGTCTCAAAAATATTTTACTAAACAAGCAAAGCAGCATCGAAGATGCAGGTCCCTACCTACTGGTTATTGAAGTTATGAAAATTGGGTGGAGGGAAAAATAGTTATGTATAAGAGAATCAATATGTTCAGTTGAATACTCAATTAGAAGTGAAATTTTGAAGACATTTATAACCTATAAAGGACCTATAACGATCAAATGCACCAAATATTGCAAAGGAAATGTCATAAGTGGTCATATGGAAGAAAAGGAGGCAGGGACTTGGAACCCTTGTACATCTTGGCATGCCTTAACACTTGGCACATCTTATCTTGTTTGACATGTCTTCATACTATCTGGCACATCTTAGCTTGTTTGACATGTCTTCATACTATCTGGCACATCTAACATGCCCTAGCATTTCCTAACACACCTTGGCAGTCATGACCTCACAACTAGCATTGCAGTTTTCCATGACTTGGGAACATTACATTCACTAGAACATCTTGGAACTCCCTAGTTTGCATGCCCTCTGTTATCCTCCATAATGTCCCAGGTTGATGAAGAGATTGATGGAGGTAACCACAGACCAAGCTTTTAGTTTGGTAGCTAGCCCTACAAACCAGAGATGGCTCTCTCTATGAAATCACAGCCAAGAGATGACTGGAATGTAAAGGATTTTACGCTATATAGCTAGGGTTAGGTGGGTTTTTGGAAAATTTAGGGACTTGGAGCTCTATCCACCGGTGTCTTGTTTGGTAGGGACTTTGTCACGGAGGCAAAGACTTGGAACTATGTCTCGGATAAAGCACCTAACATGCATGACAAAAGCTCCCTAGAATAGAGTACCTCCTACCAAGAAGAGTGTGCCCTACTTAAAATATAGAACCCTTCTCTACTGCACACTTTTCTTAAAGATAATTTGTGCATAAAATAATACTAAGAAAAACACCTAAATTAAGAAAAGTGAGCATCTAAGTCAAACTATAAAAGTATAATAAATATGGCTCTATATAAGTTTGGAAAACACTAGACAAGCATGCTTTCCTACAACAACAATAAGATGCCTAAAATCAATGTGATTTTTTCATCGTTGCTATACCCTCACAACAAAACTGGAATCTATAGCATGTACCCCAAGGCTATATGCATTTGCTGAAGGTGTAGATTGAAAGAATTTGCTGAGATGAAGTACTATTGAAGAAGAAACACCTTCAAAACAATAGATATATTCTATTATGAATTCAACCACACAGACCAAGGCTACTACTGGGTACACTTCTCCACTGAATGGAAACTACAATGTATTGTAGTGTTGCTGAAGGAAAAACTTCTTTAGTACAACACGGATAAAATTCTAACAGATATTGTCAATGTGGCCTCGATAGTTGACGATCTCATCAATATAGGTAACAACTTCGATAATTGAAAAACCAAAAGGTGAGAAGCATAGATAATTTGAAATGATAGATTTAGGCATACTTTATTATTATTTAGGAGTGTTAGTATAGAAAATGCAAGGTAACTTGTTGCGTCTTTATGTCATAGGCAAAGGATGCGAAGAAATATAGAAAATATTAAATAACATGGTATAAGTCTATTGTAGGTTATTTTGAAACAGGAATTGAATTCTCCTTATGCGGGTTCTAATCTAGTGGGTATAATTGTAAATAAGAAAATGAAAGTTATGGGGTTGAAATTGTCTCACAATTCATGAAAAGTCCCAAATTTGTTCACTAGAAATAAGTAGAGCAAGTCATCATGTTTATGTAAGGGAACACCCTATTCGCAGGAAGATAACTTGAAATTATTCGGGCATATTATTTCTCGTCTTCTTGTATATGTGTGCTTTGAAAAGATAACCACATCCAAAGACTCAATAAAAACTCTGGTAAATTTTATAGATGTGAAGCACTTCTAAGAAAACCCATCGCTTAATGACAATTGAGCGAGGAATATGTCGAAGGATTTTATCTTGCACTCACTCATAAAAAGGAAGTTGGGGTATCCAACATCTTACCAACAAACCGACTCCAACCATAATGTGAAAGGCAGGTTAACTACGAAACCTCTTTCCCACTTTGTAGTATTATTCCCTCTTGAATTCCAACAGGTATCTGGCTGCTTAGATCCATAAAACTCGTGCCAAGTAAACTTTGCATGATACAATTGTGACATGCAAGCTTGACACACACTCTAGTTTCCCTCTAAAAGAGGGTAAGTCAAAATATTATGACAATCTTAACTGTAATTTGATCATACTATATTGAGGTATTGCATGGAATAAACAATATACTATCAATGCACTAATGAAGAACTCAAACTAAATGAATTTCTTATTGCTACAATAACACCTCTTGGGATTCTCGGATAAAGCACCTAACTTGCATGGCAAAAGCTTCCTGGAATAGAGTACCTCCTACCTAGAAGTGTGTCCCCTACTCAAAATATAGAACCCTTCTCTATTGTGCACTTCTCTTAAATATAAATCTGTGCATAAAAAAAAAACTAAGAAAAACACCTAAATTAAGAAAAGTGAGCATCTAAGTCAAACTATAAAAGCATACTAAATATGGTTGTATACAATATTGAGATATTGCATGGAATAAACAATATACTATCAATGCACTAATGAAGAACTCAAAATAAACAAATTTATTATTGCTACAATAGCGCCTCTTGGGATTCTCGGACAAAGCACGTAACTTGCATGGCAAAATCTTCCTAGAATAGAGTACCTCCTATTTGGAAGTGTGTCCCCTACTCAAAATATAGAACCCTTCTCTACTGTGCACTTTTCTTAAAGATAAATCTGTGCATAAAACAGAACTAAGAAAAACACCTAAATTAAGAAAAGTAAGCATCTATGTCAAACTATAAAAGCATACTAAATATGCCTAAAATCGATGCACTTCTTTCATCGCTGCTACAACCTCATAGGAAAACTATAATCTACAGCATGTATCCCAAGGCTGCATACATATACTAAAGGTGCAGACCAGAATTATCTACTAAGATGAAGTATTCTTGAAGGATAAACACCTTCAAAACAATAGATAGAGTCTAATGTGCATTCAACCCATCTGCACACAGACCACGGTTGCTACTGGGTACACTTCTCCCCTAAATGGAAACTACAACGTATTGCTACTCCACTGAAGGGGAAATACCTTCAGAGAAACACGGATAAAACTATAACATATATTGTCACTGTGGTATCAGTTGTAGAAGTTCTCATCAATATAGGTAACAACTTCGATAATTGAAAAACCAAAAGGTGAGCTACATAGATCATTTGAAATGATATATTTGGGCATACTTTATTATTTTTTAGGAGTGTTAGTATAGAAAATGCAAGGTAGCCTGTTTCATATTTGTCACAGAACAAGGATGCGAATAAATACAGAAAATATTAAATAGCATGGTACAAGTCGATTGCAGGTTATTTTGAAACAAGAATGGAGTTCTCCTTGCCCATATTCTAATCTATTGGGTATAGATTTAAATAAGAAATTTATAGTTATGGGGTTGGAATTGTCTCATGATTCATGGCAAGTCCCAAAGTTGTTCACTAGAAAGAAGTAGAGAGTTGTCAGGTTAATGAATGGGAACACCCTATTCACAGGTAGATAACTTCAAATTAGTCGAGCATATTATTTCTCCTCTTCTTGTACGTGTGTGCTTTGAAAATCTAACCACCTCCGAAGACTCAAGAACAACTCTAGTAAAGTTTATAGGTGTGCATCACTTCTGAGAAAATGCATCACTTAATGACAATTCAGCGAGGAATATGTCGAAGGATTCAATATTTCACTCAGTCATAAAAAGGAAGTTGTGGTATCCAACATCTTGCCAACAAACTGAATCCAACCATAATGTGAAATCCAGGTTAACTGTGAAATCTCTTTCCCTCTTTGTAGTATTGTTGCGTCTTGAATTCCAATAGGTATCTTGCTGCTTAGATCCACAAAACTTGTCCCAGGTAAAATTTGCATGATACAATTGTGATGTGCAAGCTTGACACGCACTCTAGTTTCCATCTAAAAGAGGGTAAGTCAAAATATTATGACATGCTTAACTACAATTTGATCATACATTGTTGAGGTATTGTATGGAATAAACAATATACTATCAATGCACTAATGAAGAACTCAAAATAAACTAATTTCTTGTTGCTACAATAACGCCACTCTCGGGATTCTCCAAGGAGCCACTAATTTATACACATTTTGAATCTTTACTTAGTCTGCAGAAAGATTAAGCAATGGTAGTGATCACTCTTTACCCTCCCATGGAAGGTCTATATAGAGTCAACAATATATTGATTTAAAAGTGAGGTATATGCCTGAAAAATAGGAGTCCGACTCTTCAACTCTAATTGAGTGGCAAGGAAATATTCAACTGTAATTGCTTGATCTTCTATAGTGTAAATTTCTAGATAAATGGTTAGCATAAATCTGTCCATTGTCCACATATCCCAAAAAACCATGTATGTCTAGACTCTGGCTATGTGTAAGAGAGGGGAGATCACATAAATAATCCATTATCAAATAAAAAGTTAAAGCACAACACTCTATGGAGATATTTTTTTTAAATTTTATTACATACCTTAAAAAGTTGGAAAGGACATAATTGAAGCTTCCCTCTCCTTCCACACTTCATTAAATATGCCCCTTTTCCAATGCAGATGTGGTCTACAGAATCACAATCGATAAATAGAATATTAAAAGTAAGTTTAATGAATTAAAGTAGCATTGTTATACCTCAAGCAAATGGACTATGAGAAATTGGATTCATTCTCTACAAAAGATGATATAGCAAGATCTAATTACATTTTTAACTGAAACAAAGGTAAATTGGATTCATGCTCTGCAATAGACAATATAATGAGATCTAATGACATTTTCAACTCAAACAAAGGTAAGTTGAGTAAGCTCAAGCTCCAAAATGATGGCATCCAACTTCTAAGTGGCAGTTACTATATATATCTAGCTAGAGGCTATAACATAAAGATATTTGTTATATGTTAAGATAAAAAAATGAAAGGAATGTGAAATTTTGACCATCAACTATAAGTTCCTTTCAAGGAATAGATCAAACCATAACATTGTTATCAAGATAATCGACTCACCCATTCTAGTATGCTTCTAGTAGTTTCATGATAAAACTCAAACTCAATAAACTTCAAACAACATAAATTGACCAACAATATGTCTGAGGTTAGTTACCTAAGGATTATATCATATTAAATTACCTTTTGCATCTAACATTGAAAACGACTGTGAAAGAAATGAAGACAAATCAATGATTATTATGGATGCATGTGATGAAATAAAATAAAAAAGACCTATCTTCTTGCTACTGATGAGCCTTCTAGGGGATTCTTGGATGAAGTTGATCCTGATCTGCTTTCTGAAATCAAGGAGACACTTTCTAGCTACTCTGATTCGACGAACAACAACCCTAATGCTTATGAAAATGAATATGGAAAGAAATAAGCATCGATGAACTTGGTCTTGAAGAAGTGTCTCAAAGTCTAATATGGATAGTATTTTAAATTTCTACAGCTAGCAGAGGCTTTTCCCAGTTGGGTTCCCTAGAAAATTTTGTTTTTTTGCTATAATGTGATTGTGTTTTATTTCTGTTCTTTTCCACTACAAATTGGTAGAGATATTTATTATCTGCATGCAACAATTAGTTTTAGATTTATTCATTCAAGAAGTAGCGGAATTTCAAGGAAATTCTACACAAGGGACAATTAATCTATATTTTCACTTACATATTTTGCAAGTAAAATTCACAACTAAATTTTCATCCAAAGTGTTTAGGTTACTAGCAAGTGGTATCACAACATATCTAAACATTGCAAGGCATAAATCATATTATTCAATAAGGTTGAGACTTGAGATACAAAAAACTTCACAAGTTATGTAAGCAAGAAAACTGCTGACTTTTAGTTCTAAATCTATCCAACCAGAACAAAATTATGCCATTTTCAACACCCTCTAGTCAAAGTTATTCCTAGCCTCATTCAACTCAATTAAGAATATGTCAATCTCATTGAGATTTCTTCTTCATTTCATGCTTCTAATTTATATATTTATGCAACCTAATATATCATTTATGTTATCTTATTATTCATTAAAAATTATTTAGTCCGTCCATCACATCTACCTAATTTTTTGATCAATTTCTGGGAAGACTCTATCAGACATTTGCAATAGAAAATAGAAGACTGTTTTAGTACATAGTGTTATAAAACTCTAATCTGGAAAAAGTATTTTGGGTTGTTTCCCTAAAAAAATTTACAAAGTTTTCAATCCCAAAGCCATTTCCAGGGAGAATTTTAGTTAGGGAGAATTTTACTATTATTTTTGGAAAATTTGAATGCAACTAAAAGAAATTCTTCCCATTTGCTCAAAATATTCCAACAAACTTAAGATTTGGAAATAATTAAATTTAACTTCGCTTTTCCAGGACCATATATGAGTGAATTCATAAAACTTGAGATTTGAATTTTGGAAGCACTTAAATTTCACCTCATTTATTAGGATTGTAAGTTCCCTGAGATACAAACATGTAGCATTAAGGATTTACTTAGCTTGTTTAAGGACAATGTTCAGTTTATAAATAGTGATACAAGAATCCTTGTATACATGCCTGACATAGTTCTTTGGTCACAACTAATGAAAATGAACTCCATCAATACATAATAGACAAGGTAGAATGTAAGAGAGCATCTACTTTTCAACATATACTCTGACAAAAATAAACATCTATACAGTCATATAAAGTTGTCACCACACCAAAGAAGGAATTAAAAACCAAAATAAAAATAGGAACACGCTTGGATTGTTATGATTACTCTAACAAAATGTTAAATAGGATCAATATGTTAATATGGAAAATAGTGTAGTTGATTATGATTTATTGAGCACAAGGGGTTAGCCCAACTGAATGTCATTAATGTCACTGGGTATTTGGCTAGTTCTGTGCTGGCAGGCACCCTATTTGAATGTGGGGAAACATCCATTGGGATGCCATCCATGAATGTGGGGAAACATCCATTGGGATTCCCCAGAGAGTTTTTCTTGGAAAGAATAAAAATAGGATTTCCTAAAGAGAAATTTTGAGATGCATACAATGTACACCCAGTAAAATCAACTCTATAGAGACAAACCATAAAACAAGGAAAAATACATATGCTTTTACCTATGTTCCCTTGTTTTCCCTTGCGCCTTGTGAAAAGTGAAAATATGCTACTCTTAAACTTAAAAGAAACGATGAAAAAAATAGTGAATTTTGAACCATTCCTCCTTGTGTGGAAGAAGACTAAAAGTGGGGTGGAAATGCAGTGAGGTTAGAAATGAAACATACTTGGGTGCAATTAATGGATTGAAGAGGTAAAAAACTCATAACTCTCTTCAATCTCGTTTTCCCTTCCGCCTATGAAAAGTGAAAATATGCTACTCATCAACTTAAAAGCAAGGATGAAAAAAATAGTGAATTTTGAACCAAAGACCTGAGGTGTGTGTACTCCTCCCTGTGTGGAAGAAGACTAAAAGTGGGGTGTAAATGCAGCGAGGTTAGAAATGAAACATACCTGCGTTCCATTAATGGATTGAAGATCCAATGGTGGGGGATCTACGGTGTGTGTACTCCTCCCTGTGTGGAAGAAGACTGGAAGTGGGGTCGAAATGTAGCGAGGTTAGAAATGAAACGTACCTAGGCGCCATTAATGGATTGAAGATCCAATGGTGGGGTTCGATATCAGTCTGCTACTAGTAAAACCTTAATTCACAACACTCTTCAATCTCGTTTTCCCTCTTGCCTTGTGAAAAGTGAAAATATGCTACTCTTAAACTTAAAAGAAAGGATGAATAAAATATTGAATTTTTAACCAGTCCTCCTTGTGTGGAAGAAGACTAAAAGTTGGGTGGAAATGCAGTGAGGTTAGAAATGAAACATACCCGAGCACCATTAATGGATTGAATATCCAATGGTGGGGTTAGATATTAGTTTGCTACTAGTAAAACCTTAATTCACAACTCTCTTCAATCTCATTTTCCCTCCCACCCTGTGAAAAGTGAAAATATGCTACTCATAAACTTAAAAGCAAGGATGAAAAAAATAGTGAATTTTGAACCAGAGATTTGAGGTGTGTGTACTCCTCCCTGTGTGGAAGAAGACTAAAAGTGGGGTGTAAATGCAACGAGGTTAGAAATGAAATAGTGAATTTTGAACCAGAGATCTGAGGTGTGCGTACTTCTCCTTGTGTGGAAGAAGACTAAAAGTGGGGTGTAAATGTACCGAGGTTAGAAATGAAACATACCTGGGCACATTAATGGATTGAAGATCTAATGGTGGGGTTCAATATCAATTTTCTACTGGTAAAACCTTAATTCACAACTCTCTTCAATCTCGTTTTCCCTCCCGCCCATGAAAAGTGAAAATATGCTACTAGTTTTCCCTCCTTCCTCCTTATGAAAAGTGAAAATTTAATTCACAACTCTCTTCAATCTCGTCTTCCCTCCCGCCCTGTGAAAAGTGAAAATATTTACTAGTTTTCCCTCCACCCTATGAAAAGTGAAAATATACTACTTGTTTCAGAAAGTAAATGAAGGTTGGAATTAGGAGGGCTTTGTTACATCAAATTTAGGAGGGATTTGTTACATCAAAATTAAGGCTGAATTTTTTCAAAAATTTTAAAATTTCCCTCCGTAAAAAACAATAAATACAATATTTATAGAGTATAGAGTAGATGTGTAGGTGTAATGTAAGTATGTAAACAATTCTAAATATGGGCTTATTTAAAGAATAATAGTAATAATAATAATAAAAGTCAAAAGTATGGGGATGAGTGCAAAAATATAAATGTTGCCTCAATTAATAATAAAAATAATAAAATTCAATTTGTTATATTTTGATTTTGTATAACGATATGAAAAGATTCTTAACCATGGATATTCACCCCCTACTTTACAGTGAATATTATTAACTTGTAAAAAAATGGTTTTGTTATAATACTATGGGCCAATACTATGGCTTATCAATACCAGATGCTCTAAAAACATAACTTATTTCCCAATCAAAATATTTTATAACAATATGAAAATATTCTTAACCATGGATATTTATTCTCACTTTACCATGGATATTATTAACTTGGAAATAGACTTTGTTACAATACCATGGGCCAATACCACGGCTTATCAATATCACATGCCCAAAAAAAGTAACTCATTTCAAAATCAAAATATTTTATAAGAATATGACAGGATTATTAATCATGGATATTCACCCCCGCTTTGTCATTGATATTATGAACTTGTGAATAGGCTTTGTTACAATAGCATGGGCTAATACCATGGCTTATCAATACCACATGCCAAAAAATCATATCTTATTTCAAAATCTAAATATTTTATAACAATATGACAAGATTCTTAACCATTGATATTCACCCCCACTTTACCATGGATATTATTAACTTGTAAATAGGCTTTGTTACAATACCATGGACCAATATCATGCCTTATCAATACCACATGCCCAAAAACCATAACTTATTTCACAAATAAAAATATTTTAATTTAATTTAATTTTATAACATTTTTTATTTGAAGCAATAGGAAAAGGGTTGTAATTAGTTTTGATATATATATATAAATTAAATTAAGGTTTTAATAAAATAAAAAATGAGAATACTTTTGTATTTAAAGATGTGAAATTTATATAATACAAATATTAGTATGAACCAACATAGATCTATCTTAACCAAGGATCCAAGTGATGATAGCAAGAAAAGTGAAGGGAAGAGAGGGGGAGGGAGATAGTGACAAAGATGGAGGGTGGAGAGAGAGAGAGAGAGAGAGAGAGAGAGAGAGAGAGTGATGGGGGGAGACAAAGAGAAAGAGGTAGGAAGAGAGAGAGGGGACTGAGAGGGAGGAAAGAACTAAGGCATAGGGAGATAGAGGTGGAGAGAGAGGGAGGAAAGAACTAAGGCCTAGGGAGATAGAGGTGGAGAGAGAGAGGGAGTGACAAGGGATAGATGGATAGAGAGAGAGGGAGGGAAGAGAGGTGGGGAGAGAGAGAATAGGTGGGGATAAATATAGGGAGAGAAGGGAAAGAGAGAGAGAGGGAGGCACAAAGATGGAGGGGGGAGAGAGAGGGAAGGAAGAAGAAAGACATAGAGGGAGAAAGGTAGAGAGAGAGAGGGAGTGACAAGGGAGCGATGGAAAGAGGAGAGATAGAGGGAAGCGAGAAAGGCAGAGAGGAAGAGGGAGGGAGAGAGAGATAGATATGGAGAGAGAGTGTGTATGTTTGGGGGGTGAGATAGAGAGAGGGAATAAGAAAGAGACACATGGATACAAATATAGATATTATATAGTATTATATAACTAGCCTAGATCCATCTTAACCTGGATCTACTAAGTGCCAAAAAAGAGGTTTGCACATCGAGAGATTGAATCCCTCTCGACGCTTGATAGATCTGGGTTGAGATGGATCTCGGTTGGCTTAATAAGTTTGTAGTTGTATTTGATAAACTAACACTTTTTTTTTATGGTTGTGTTTGATTTTTTTTTTCCATATTTGGTGTATTTATCATAATAATAATATATCTAATTTTAATTTAATTTTAATACTACCTTTTTTATGTAATGATTTTGTTGTTAGTTTATAGAGATAGACATGTTATACTTTTGGAATTTGAAAAGGAAACATCTGCTTTTAACTTGGTTGTACTGAAAACATTTAAGTGTAAGAAAGAAACATGCCCTCTTAACTTGGTTGTATTAAAAACATAAGTGTTCTTGTATACTAGGTGGGTGCAAACAAGAGAGAGTATATGGTAAGTGGATTAAATAGTTAAAAACAAATGTTAGTTAAGGAGAAAGTTACAAAAATATAACAAATAGGCTAGGGTTAGGATATTACTGTTTTGGGACATCTAAAGTTGAAGGTACATTTGATGGAGGTGTAGTCTAAGCCCTTGGGTGTAGGGCACATATTACGGGTATCTTGGACTTTTGGTGTGCGTTAGTGGTGTCAACTATTGGTGGAGTGTCCAACCAATGAGTAGGCAAAGTTTTTCATTTACAAGGTTGGCATCAATCAAGTATTCTCCCTCTCTACCCAACTCTAAAATGAGGAGTGTGCATAATGGACTTATTATTGTAACAAATTGCAAATATTTGATTATCTTTAAGTTCAAGGGCTTGAAGTGGCTGTCTCACCTACAAATCTTTAAAGGAACTATGTGTTTTTCAATTAAACCCTTGTGGTCAAGGAGCTACAAAAGAGAAAGGCCTTATGGCTATTTTTAAGGGGTTGTAATGACCCTCGTCTTGTGGTAAATGTGTAGATATGATGCTAATGGTCCTGATCTTATTACATTCACGTATATAATGTAAATATTTTCCTATCACCTTGCATTGTGTAAATATGATAAATATTTTCTGGTTACCCTGATTTACATGTTGAAGTTCCACTTGCATGACTATGGGAAACACTTCTCAGTTATCCTTGTGTACATGGGGAAGATCATAATTACTCTATGCGATAAAAACACCTACTAATATTTTCACACTAAACACTATATATAAACTTAACCCTAATATCTTAGTGAAGAACAAGTAACTAGCTAGACTCTGGAAGGGTTTTTAGATTGACTATTAGTGAAACTCATTGTAGTTAGGTGTGCAAATGTATGGTGAGTGTTAGTGAGTGCTAGGGAAACATAAGGGAGCACCAGGTCAAAATGCATGGAAATGAATGAATAAGAGTGTGTGATAGGGAGTGTCAATGAGTTCCAGGTGTCGTAAGAGGGGAGTGACATGGTATGCTAAACAACGCTAAGTCATTCTAGCGTGCCAGAGTGACATGCAGCCAATATGTGCTAGGTGCCAAGGTGTGCCAAATAGTGCTAGGAAGTATTAGGGAGCATTAGGGAAACACAAGGGAGCACTAGGTGAAAATAATGCATGTAAATGAATGATTAAGAGTTTGTGGCAAGAAGTTGTTGTAGCATTTTTTGGTTTTGATAAGATAGAATATTTGAAAAAATGTTAAGTTAGAATATGGACATAACAATATTGAATAAAATGTTTTTGAAAATATCTTAATGATGATGTCCATATCAAAGAAAATGTTAGGTTAGATGCCCTAAAAAATCAAGGAAAAAAAGAAAATGTTAGGTTAGAAAGAAAATAAAACAAATAAACTCTGAAAGTGAGCAAGTCTAAATGCCACTACTATTTTTTCACAAAATAATGGTTATGTGTAGCTTGTCATAAATGCCACAACCCATGACAGTCAAATAGTTTAATCTTGACTACTTCATGCTTTAAATTTGATGTTATAATTAGAGAATAAAGATCTGGACAAACTGTTTAATCTTGGCAGATCAGTAGTTAGGTAGAGAATACTAAGGTGCTCATCAGTTTAATCTGAGCCCTTGGATGTTATAAGGTTAGAATTAGATAGTTTGTGTTTTTTTCTTTTTAAATAAAAAGAATGGAAAAGGGTTTTTTAGCTTAAATGAACCCATTAAGTGAAGAAAAAATGATAGGATAAGAAAAGCGTTAGAAGAAAGGTTGTATAAGTATGATGATTGATTGGACAAAATGTACATTTATCATGTTTTCCCACATGTTTCTATGTCCATGAGGAAATTACACAAAGCAAATGAAGGTCTACAAGATCAATTAATTAACTTCCCTCATCCCCATTCATCCCTATATTTACTAATTTCCCCTTCCCACCTTCATACAGTTCATATTAATTCATTTTCCATAAAAAACCCCTTTTCCTAAGGTTAAAATCCTTTTTGCCTAGGAAAAGTGAAAACCCCATGTTAAATCCCCTTTTACCCAAAAAACCCGCAAAAAGATGTTTAGCCTAAGTATTGATGTATGTATGTGAAAAGAAAATAACTCATAAAAGCACTATACTTAGTGTATTTTCCCTTTCCGCTCATGTTTCATATTAACACTAACTTATAGTATTAAACCCCTAAAAGTTCCCTTTCTCGTATATTATTAACTACCTTTATTAAATAAGCTGAAACCATTAGTTTTATTATAAAACTATGTATTCAATAAAACATTATATATCAGCGTATCACAAGCTTTTCAACATGCATGCACTCTCCTCTACATTGCGATATACGATGCACGATGGATCCAACACAATATATTTCATAATTTAATGCCATTTCGCATTTGCCCCTCATCGCAAGTCCTAGCTCAAACATATACCCTCCGCCATTGCAATCTCCGATATGCGATGGGAACCTGGACTCGATCGTAGTATCATCCATGATTTATTTTCCACATTGTATCCAACCCCTATCGCATTCCTTTGTTATGGGTCTTCCTCTGCACTGCGATTGCGATATGCGATGAACTCAGACTCGATGTCATTTATCCGCTCAAATTCATACAATTTCAAGTCCGCCATACCGTGTTTTGTGAAGGTTTTCTTTGTTAATTTTTTTTTATGATTAAACGAAGAATTAAGCTAAACCTCTATTTAAACATAAAACCCCGCTAATCTCATTTTTTAACCCATAAATAAAGCCATACCGCCATGATTAATCATTGGGCCCCTCCTTTGCCCCTTCCTCTTACCTCTATGCTACTCTTTCGCTCCACCACTGTCCGATTACGTGCATTAAAATCCAATGACCCTCAGCAATTTCAGGTTGGCTCTTTGTCCGTGCATTACCTGCCCAAAAAGCAGTATTCCATTGACCTCCCCTTGCTATGTGTCAGGCTCAGATTGTATCGAGTGACCCCTCCCAAAACTGCCTGCGCCTCATAAGTGGTGCGATGAAAACCAAAACCACCTCCCGCATAATGACAAAATGACCACTATTCACATTGTGCCATATTTAAAAAAGAAAGCTGTTTTTCCGTTTAAATGCAAAAATCACCATTTTGGCTTTGTTTCGCTCGTTTACACAATAAAGCCTCCATAAGCTTTTGCGACCAATAAAACCATTCTTTTACCTTCCGATATGCTCTGAACTCCTTCCACTATATTTTCAAGCTCAATAAAGCCATTGACGACCTTCTCTGCCACCTATGTTTTTCTTAACAATTTCTATGTTTTGCAGGTAAAAACTTGTGTTCCAGGCTTACAAAGAAAAAAAGCCTGTGTACAGTTGGAATACAAATACGAAGATCATATCAAATCACTTTACCCTTTAACATAAAATCTAAAGTGGGTTACTCTTGAAAAACATAGTAAAAACTTGAAATGCATAGTAAAGGTAAAAAAAAAAAAAACAGTAAAGGTTTCTCAACAAGGTAAAAGGATATTCACAGAGTTTAAAGAGTATCATATGAAAGATCAAATGAAGGAATCAACCAGCGTAAAGGATACAAACAATCAAGCAGCTTAAGGGGCAAAATATCAAACAACAAAGCCATCACAACCTGAATAAAAGGGACAGCAAGAAGCAGTTCAATAGCTGCCCCTATCTTCTTGCATGAAGATCTTTCCTTTCCTAGAATAAATCTTAATCAGTTTTAGGATATTTTCTTAGTTTCATTATTGAATAAATAACTCTCTTCTCAAATTATGAAGGGTTCAAGGTTCAAGGTTCATTGATCATTGCTTGTTAAGTCGTGATTGATCATTCTACTTTGAACCTGGTTGCACCTTTGAAGGAAGCTTTTCTAGAAACTTGATGTACTCAGTCTTTCTGGAACTTTAATACAAAGTAGAGGATTATGAATTTGGTTTTACACAGTTTGTGTTATCTTGTAAGTTTTTCCAGTTATCAATCATTATGTTTTTCTTCATATGCTTATGACTTGTAGAGATATCTAGGTAGGAATAATTGTGTTTCAATTTATTCCTATAAGCCCCTGAAGTGATAATATATTAAGAGAATGGATTAATGAAATGTCTGTTTAGCTAATCCCCTTTAATCAATAAATCATCAGTATCTTTTGTAGGCTTAAGTATATTGCCTTGAATCTTTGGAACATAGTTTAAAAGGTTTTCATACTTATGATTGTTTTGTTTTACAGTCTAGAAACTGTGACAATCATATTATTTTCTGTCTTCTTCTCACTATTATTTGATCTATATCACTGTGTAAAGATTTATAGCAGCTCTTTACTGAGATATTAATATTATCCAAAGGATTAGGTATTTCAATCCTACATTTGTCTTCATTCATTGGTCTTCCAAAACTAAAACCAAAAACCCCAAAACAATTATTTTAGATGCTCTGGCATTGGTAGCTGACCTACTACTATCTCAGAGGTACAACATAAGACTGGCACCATTGCCGGGGATTCAAATTTCTTTTAAGTTTCCCTTAGGACAATGATATTCATTCATTCTTTTCTTTTAAGGTGATTAATGGGTTTAGAAATGCTAAAATCATTCACCTATGCAACTCCAAACTCCCAAGATGACACCTTTTAAACATACCAGATCTCGTTCAGAAGCTGACATAGTTACTCCTCTGTCAGATCCTGAAAGGCTTCTAAGAAAAGCCAGTTCTAAAAGGGGACAACAACCATCTTCTTCTTCCTCTTCTCACCTACAGTATGAAGAATTAGAATCATTTGGCCCCTATAGTAATATCCCATCTGATTATGATTACTCCCATTTATCACCTAGGGTTGCTGAACTTCTAAATAGAGGAGTTGATTTTAAGTCAGCCTACCTTATTCATTCATTAGAATCTCATCCAATACCTAAAATACCACCAGGATCACCTAAAACTGAAGCTGATTTGGGTGTTAATCTACCAGAATATAAACCCACAAATTTCATATCGCCTACCACCTATCATTTTCCTTCCATTTTTGACCGACCTAAAGCTTCTTCTTCTGAACAACTTGAGGAGACCTTCTCTATATATGCCAATCCTCTCTTTGAAACAAAAGAAGGTATTCCTTTAAAGGTCCCAAAGTTAGTTCTTAAGACTCCTTTGAAGTCTTTTAGGAGATCTCCTCCTCCTTCACCTCCAACTAGTTCATCAACCCCTGAATCACCATCTTCTTCCCCTACTTCTTCTTCATCCTCTACATCCACACAAACACCACATACTCCACCTGGAAAACCTCATACACCTCAAGCACCTCATACACCACTTGCTATCATGGCTTTCTGACTTATTGTACAGGCTAGATATGCTACCTTAGTCTTACCTAATAACCTTGATGCATTCCCAGTTGGATACTTAAAATACCTTCCCAAGTACAATGGAGAAATTGGTCCCTCAGTTGAGGACCCTCTTCAAGCCTTCCTAGACTTTGTAGACACCATGAATATTGAACAAGAGAACATTTGTATGAGATTGTTTGTATAGTCACTTGAAGGAAATGTGAGGATTTGGTTTACACAGTTACCAGCAACTTCCATTAGAAATTGGGAAGAGCTTACAACCATATTTAAAAATCAACGGGGTGTGAAGAAGGGTCCTCTTTACTTCCTTACAGAATTTGAAGATCTTAAAAGGAACTTCGGTGAACCAGTACTAGATTTTATCAAAAGATTCAATAAACTCTATCACAAAATGCCTATTGATTGTAAGCCCCCTGTAGCTGCAGCTAAGTCTAGATTTTCTAAAGCTTTTGATGATGACTTTGTTGTTATGCTACGAGAGAGAACTTCAAGAACTCTTGAAGATATGCAAACAAACTGTTGTGTGTGGAGCATGATTGTTCAGAGGTCTTTGTTTCAGCTGGATTTATACCCCAAGATGTTTTGTACACCCCTCCACACGGGGGGGACTTGTCCCCCCCGCGGGGGTTCGGGGGCAGCGCCCCCGAAGCTAAAAACAGATGTAAATTTGCCTTGTAAAAGTATAGTAATTTATAGTCAATCTGAGCCGTTCATTAGGCGGATGATCTGACGGTAGAACTTATATTTAGTTTAGGGTTTTTTGCCCTAGAAGGCAACCCCTCTCTTTGTAAGAGGGCATTGTATTTTGAGGCGGTGATAGATGTGTATTCTGTGTGTGAGTGGGAAACAGAGAGGTGAGACTGTGAGAGAAAACAGAGGATATTACAACGGCTTTGCTGTAGGTTGTGTCTCTTCATTTTGCTGGATAATAGAAAGGAAGGACTGGCTGTTCGAGGTGGACGTAGCCCAAACTGGGTGAACCACGTATATCTGTGTCTCTCTTGTTTTGTGCGTTTTCTGTGTTTATATTTCTGCAATATTTTATGTGTTCCATTGCTCCGTAATATATAATTTTCTAACACAAACTCTATAGAAGTAGAAGCAAATAGGGCAGCCTCAACTTCTTTAAATCTTAAGAAAGAAAAGGCCCAAAGAAAACTCAAATTTGTTCAAGAAGCCTCCAGTTCCTCTAAGACTAAATTAGAAGACTCAAAAATAATATCTCTTCTTAGAAACCTATCAAATAGGATTTCAAATATTGAGACCCAACCTAGGACAATACAACAAACAGTTACTAGACCCCAAAACCAAAATCAAGATCAGTATAAAAGAAATCCACCACTAAAAATTCTTCAGAGACCTAGGAATGATCAACAGGTTCCTACTCCTCTATTGATAGATGACCAACAACTTGATGATAATACTATGAAAATTACTGAATATATTGATAATACGGATTCTTCTTCCAATCAAACAATCATCATTCCTCTCTCACAACAAAATCAGGTTCAAGAAGATCAGGAAGCTTCGCAGGTCTCTAAATATCACGCTTTCTCTGAATTTTTAATTGCAGAGTTAAACAAGAGGTATGATCTTAGGCCTAGGCTTGGTCCTGGGAGACCTCCAAAGGAAACTACAGTAATTGAACCACATACAAAAATTGCTGAAGCTAAAAAAACTCTTATTCGGCCCTTAGATCAGTCAATTGATACTACCCAAACTGGTAAAAACATTTTGACTACATTTAATGTTGAAAAAGAATTAGAAAGGGTTAAGATCCCAATTCCACTGTCAGAAATTTCTAAAAACCCTGGTTACAAAAGCGAAGTCACAAAATGGATACAAAATACCTCGGTTGATGCTAAAGGTGATGTCATAAGTCTACAAGATCAAAAACCAGCAGTAGTTTTTGGCCCTAGTTAAGACATGATAGATGAGATAGTGCCTCCTTTCTATGTAACTCTTAAAACAAATGATTCCATGTTGTATAATTCTATGCTTGATTCAGGAGCATTACACAACTGTATGCCAAAATCTATCATCGACCATTTGAAACTTGACATGACTAGATCCTACCATGACCTGTACACCTTTGATTCTAAAAGGGTGCCCTGTTTGGGATTAATAAAAAATATAGTGGTTCCCTTGCCCAAATTCCAATGAAAAGTGTACTACTTGATATTGTTGTCACAGATATCCCTCCCAAGTTTGGAATGCTCCTTTCTGGGTCTTGCTGTGCAAAATTAGGGGGAACTCTACAGATGGATATGTCATATGTTACTATTCCTGTTTATGGAGGAGAGCAATTAAGATTATATAGAGAGGTAATATTTGTACATACTATTTGTAAGACTGACCAACCAAGGAACTATCCAATTTATGCAATAGATCAAGACTTTGATTGTTTTCAACTCACTTCAAACCAACATAAAACTGAAGTCAAAATTGAAGAGGTAGTTGAAAGTCCTGAACCAAACCAAAATGATATTTGGAAACTGTTCTTTAATGGCTCCTGCATGAAAGATGGGGCAAGAGCTGGAGTAGTTTTGATTTTACCTGAAAAAGAAAATATAACCCAATCATGTAAATTAGAATTTGAAGTTACAAATAATGTGGCTTAATATGAAGCTTTCCTTTTAGGATTGCAATTAGCCAAAAGATTAAAAGTTCAAAACTTAAGTGTTTTACTGATTCAAAACTCATTGTTAAGCAGGCAAGAAATGTTTTCTAGACCAAGCACCTTATATTTAGGTCCTACTGAAATGAAGTATGGGATTTAGTTGAAAACTTCTTTGATGATTTTAATTTGACTCATATTCCCAGAGATCAGAATATTCATGCAGATGCCTTAGCTATCTCTGCAAGCTCTTTTAAATTCATGATTATACTGATGTACTCTATCAGATAAAAGTCAAATATAGGTCATCTATCCCAGATAATTTGAAACATTGACAAATATTCGAAGATGATGAACATTTGAAATCATTTCTACAGGTAATAGTTGATTTTTCATTTCTACAAATTGATGGAGATAGAACTAAAATAAATGAAAATGAAGATGGAAATGATACTTCATATTTTAAAACCCAAATTGCTAATCATGACATTATTCAATTATCTAATAATTTTATTCGAAAATGACTCATTTCTTTAGAAAAAATGTTTCATCAAAATGATGTCCTCTGAAACCCTCAATCCATTTCTTCAGAAGATGACATAGAAGTGATTAACATTGGAATTGATGAAGATACCAAAAACATCAAAATATGTGCATATCTAGATCGTGAGATCAAAGCTCAATATCTTAAGTTACTGCAAAATTATAAGGATATTTTTGCTTGGACTTATGCTGATCTAAAGACCTATGATACTTCATTAATACAACATAAGATTCCTTTGAAGCCAGAAGCAAAACCTTATCAACAGAAACTTAGAAGGATAAATCCAGCCCTTCTACCAACTATAGAAAGGGAGATTAAAAAAATGTTAGATGCTTAGATCATCCTCCCTCTTAGATATTCTAATTGGGTTGCAAATATAGTTCTTGTTAGAAAGAAAGATGGAGAAATAAGACTCTGTGTGGATTTTAGAAATTTGAATAAGGCAACATTAAAAGATAATTATCCTTTTCCCAAAATGGATCAATTACTTCAAATGGTTTCAGGAGCACAAAGACTTTCTATGCTTTTTGGTTTTCAGGTTACAATAAGGTGAATGTTGATAAAACAGACATAGAGAAGATATCGTTTACTACCCTGGGGTACATTCATGTATGCTAGGATGCCATTTGGCTTAACCAATGCTGGAGCAACATTTTAGAGAGCCATGGACATAGCTTTTATGGGTCAAGTAAATAAATTTTTTGTTATTTATCTTGATGACATAACTGTTTTTTCTAAGTTTGATCAGAAACATCTAAAGCACTTGATGATGGTTTTTGATAGGTGTAGAAAATTTGGAATACCATTGAACCCTAAGAAGTCCTTGTTTTCTGTCAAAGAAGGAAAACTGTTGGGCCATATAATTTCAAAGGAGGGAGTAGTAATTGACCCCAAATGAGTATCTGCCATTGAAACATTAACCTTACCTAGAAACAAGAAGGAGATTCAGGCTTTTCTAGGCAAGATTAATTTTCTAAGGAGATTTATTCCAAATTATGTAGAGATTGTAAAAGATATAACTGATATGCTCTGAAAGGATAATGAAGTCAAATGGACTACCTCTTCTAGGCATGCATTTGAACAAATAAAAAGGGATATCTCTGAAGCTCCCACCTTAACCAACCCTAATTATACTAAGCCATTTAGTATTTTCTCTTTTTCCTCTGAAACAACACTTGCTGCCCTTCTATTACAAAAAAATGAATATTCCCATGACCAACCCATAGCCTTTTTTAGCAAGGTTATGAGAGATGTTGAGCTTAAGTATGACATCATTGAGAAGCAAGCCTATGCCCTTATTCAAACCTTGAAATCATTCAGGATGTATGTCTTACATTCATCTATTACTGCTTATGTCCCTAATAGTGCTGTGAAAATTGTCCTAACCCAACCAGACATTGATGGGAAAAGAGGTAGATGGATCACTCAAATTCTGGAGTTTGATCTAACTATCAAGAATACCAAGTTAGTAAAAGGTCGGGGATTAGCCAAGCTTCTAGCTGAATTCAACTGCAAAGTTCTTGGAATCAATGTTGTTTTAAAAATACAAGGGAAGAATACACAAGAACCTTCTGCCCTTGCAGAAGGGGAGAATCCACAAGAACCTTCCCTTCATCCTAAAGGGGAGAATCCACAAGAACCTCTGCCTTTAGAGAAGATCAGTCCTACACACATTGATGAAAAATTCTTGTTGTCAAACTGGTATCAAGATATTGTAATTTTCTTGATCCATTTTGAGTGTCCAACCTCATTCTCCAAAACCCAGTGTAAAACCCTTAAGTTAAAATCAGTCAAGTACTACATTATAAATGGAAATTTATATTGGAAAGATCCACTGAATATTTAGTTATTATGTTTAACAGAATCAGAAACTGAAGGAATCATTGATCAGTTTCATACATGATTTTGTGGGGGACGTTATGCTTGGAGAGCAACAACATACATGATTCTGAGGGGAGGATTTTATTGGCCCACATTGTTCTTACAAGTAAGGGCAAAGGTCAGAGGTTTTGTTCCTTCTCAAATGCTTGCTGGTAGACAAACATTAGTAGCTCTTCCACTCGTTCCATCAATAGTTTCAACACCTTTTTCTCAATGGGGATTAGATTTTGTTGGAGAGATTCACCCCACTTCAAGTAATCAACATAGATGGATCCTCACTGTAATAGAATAATTTACTAAATGGGTGGAAGCAATTACAGTCAGAAATGTTGATTTAGTAGTAATTAAGTTTATTGAGGAGAATATCTCATCTAGATTTGGTTGCCCAACTCAAATTGTCACTGATAATGCAACATATTTTTCTAGTATTAAAATGATTGACTTTTGCCAAAAATATCATATTCTGTTACGTCATTCAAATCCATACTACCCTCAAGGTAATGGCCTTGCAGAGTCATCAAAAACAATTCTGGTAAAGGTAATTAAAAAGGCTCTAGCTGATCATAAGAAGAGCTGGGATTCACATTTGATTTATGTAGTATGGGAAAATAGAATTACTCCAAAGAGATCAACTAGAAAATCTCCATTTCAATTAATCTATGGAAAGATGCAATCTTCCCTACCAATTTGGCCTTCCCCGTTTTAAAATTCCTACAGGATTCAACAGATGAACCTAATGATTTTTCAAGAAGAATAAATCAGATTATTGAACTTAATGAAAACAGAGATGAAGTTCAACACAAATTGAAGAAATATCAGAATAAGATGAAGGATCTATTTGACAGAAGAGCCAAGGAAAGAGACTTTAAGGAAGGTGATCTAGTTCTAAGATGGGATGTTAGGAGAGAGGAGAAAGGAAAGCATGCCAAATTTGACAATCTATGGTTTGGACCTTTAGCAATTGCTAAAGTGAAGGGTAACAACACTTTTGTGTTGTAGAATCTTGAGGGGCTATATTCCACTTATCCTATAAATGGAAGGTTTCTCAAACATTACATTCATTACTAAGAAGTTGAAATTGTTTTCATTGTAAATACTTTGGTTTTCTTTTACTTTTCAAGATGTCAGTGTGATTTTTCTTACAGCAAGGACTCCATAGCCCAAGGAGAAGGCACATGGATCTGCGAGTTCTCTGCATTCTATAAGAGAAAGCAGTTCCTAGATGGAGCCAGTGTTGTAGCATTTTTTGGTTTTGATAAGATAGAATATTTGGAAAAATGTTAAGTTAGGATATGGACATAACAATATTGAATAATTTTTTTTTGAAAAAATCTTGATGATGATGTCCACATCAAAGAAAATGTTAGGTTAGATACCCTAAAAAATCAAAGCAAAAAATAAAATGTTAGGTTAGAAAGAAAAGAAAACAAATAAACTTTGAAAGTGAGTAAGTCTAAATGCCACTACTATTTTTTCACAAAATAATGGTTGTGTGCAGCTTGTCATAAAGGCCACAACCCATGACAGTCAAATAGTTTAATCTTGACTGCTTCATGCTTTAAATTTGATGTTATAATTAGAGAATAAAGATCTGGCCAAACTGTTTAATCTTAGTAGATCAGTAGTTAGGTAGAGAATAATAAGGTGCTCATCAGTTTAATCTAAGCCCTTGAATGTTATAAGGTTAGAATTAGATAGATTGTGTTTTTTTTTTTAAATAAAAAGAAAGGAAAAGGGTTTACTAACTTAAATGCACCCATTAAGTGAAGAAACAATTGATAGGATAAGCAAAGGGTAAGTAGAAGAAAGGTTGCAGAAGTATGACGATTGATTGGAAAAAACATACATTTATCATGTTTTCCCATATGTTTCTATGCCCATGAGGCAATTACACAAAGCAAATGAAGGTCTACAAGATCAATTAACTAACTTCCCTCATCTCCATTCATCCCTATATTTACTAATTTCCCCTTCCCACCTTCATACAGTTCATATTCATTCATTTTCCATAAAAACTCCTTTTCCTAAGGTTAAAATCCTTTTTGCCTAGGAAAAGTGAAAACCCCATGTTAAATCCCCTTTTACCCAAAAAACCCACAAAAAGATGCTTAGCCTAAGTATTGATGTATATGTGTGAAAAGCAAATAACTCATAAAAGCATTATACTTAGTGTATTTTCCCTTTCCGCTCATGTTTCATATTAATTATAACTTATAGTATTAAACCCCTAAAAGTTCCCTTTCCCGTATATTATTAACTACCTTTATTAAATAACCCGAAACCATTAGTTTTAATATAAAATTGTGTATTCAATAAACATTGCATATTGGCAGATCGCAAGCTTTTCAACATGCATGCACTCTCCTCTGCATTGCGATATGCGATGTGACGGACCCGACACAATATATTTCATAATTTAATTCCATTTCGCATTTGCCCCTCATTGCAAGTCCTGGCTCAAACATTTACCCTCCACCATTGTGATCTCTGATATGCGATGGGAACTCAGACCCTATCATAGTATCATCCATGATTTGTTTTCCACATCGCATTCAACCCCTATTGTATTCCTTTGTGATGGGCCTTCCTCCACACTACGATTGCGATATGCGATGAACCCAGACCTGATGTCATTTATCTGCCTGAATTCATACAATTTCAAGTCCGCCATATCGTGTTTTGTGAAGGTTTTCTTTGTTAAAATGTTTTTATGATTTAAATGAAGAATTAACCTAAAACTCTATTTAAACATAAAACCTTGCTAATCTCAATTTTAAACCCATAAATAAATCCATACGGCCATGATTAATCATTGGGCCCCTCCGTTTCCCCTTCCTCTTACCTCCGCAATGCTCTTTCACTCCACCACCATCTGATCACATGCATTCAAATCCAACGACCCTCAGCGATTTCAGGTTGGCTCTCTATCTAAGCATTACCTGCTCGAAAAGTATTATTCCACTGACCTCCCCTTGCTACGTATTAGGCTCAGATTTTATCGGGTGACCCCTCCCAAAACTGCCTACACCTCATAAGCAGTGCGACGAAAACCAAAACCACCTCCCGTACAACGACAAAATGACCACTGTTCACTTTGCGCTATATTTCAAAAAGAAAGTTGTTGTTCCATTTAAATGCAAAAATCACCATTTTGGCTTTGTTTCGCCCGTTGACGCAGTAAAGCCTCCATAAGCCTCTACGACCAATAAAACCATTGTTTTACCTTCCGATATGATTTGGACTCCTTCCAATATCCTTTCGAGCTCAATAAAGCCATTGATGACCTTCTCTATCACCTACGTTTTTAATAAGGAATTTAGACTTCTGTGATCCATAACATTGTTTAGGGAATTTTTCGGCGAAATCACATAGATAATCTTTTGTCGACGCGTTTCGAACCAACCAGTGTAGTTCATCGTCAGGACAAGTTGAAGAATCCAAACCAGCTTGGCTTGTTAAATAGTATGTGCAGAGACTCCAACGGCTATATTGCAAACAGCTAATTCTGACCTAATGACCCCAGTCAAACAATAATATTTTTGTTAAAATTTTTTAATTACAATATTCTTAGAAAATAGTTAAATTAGGTAAATTTTATAATTAAGGTATCCATTTTTTTAATTATACTAAGGTACTTGCTTATTAATAAAAAACTAATTCAAACTAAATTATTGTTATTGGTATACCATATATTTATTTAATAATAATTTTTATTTATCATTATAAAACTAATGGTCCATTTTAATTTAAAATACTAAAATATAATCATCTACCAAGATAAAAATATATATTTAATTAAAAAAAATCTAATTTTATTTAATAATCTATTTTCCCAATAATATTATTTACAATAAAATATTCTTGTTCAAATTTTTAATTACTAATATTCTTAGAAATTTGTGAAAATTAGTAAATTATAAAATGAGATATTCATATTGTTAATACTAAACTAAGGAATTCGTTCATTAATATATATTATATAATCAATATAATATATAATATATATATATATATATATAATATATATATATATATATATATATATACACAAAAAGCGAACTAATTCAAACTAATTTACTATTATTGGTACATCATATAATAATTTTTATTTTTCATTTTAAAACTAATGGTCCATTTTAAATTAAAATACTAAAATATATCATCAATCAAGATATAAATTTTTATTTATTAAATAATCTATATTTATTTATCACCAGATTATTATAATGGTACGGAAATTATCTCTTTATTTTAATTGTACATTAATCACTATATACTATAGTTACAATATCAGGATTATTAGAATGAATTCACCTAATGATTTATTAATGTTTATAAATATATATATCTAACGTTAATAATAATATTATCAGAATAAAAATCAAATATATACATATATATATATATATATATATATATATATATATATATATATATATATATTATATATATATATAATATATATATATATATATATATATATATATATATATATAATATATATATATATATATATAATAGAAATCAAGAGATTAATTTATTAAATTCCAAAATTAATAGAAGAAAGGTTCAAAAATAATTTAATGAAGATTTTATTGATACGACGAATAATATTAAGAAACTAAGAAAATAGAGGGGAACAAAATATACCAATGAGAATAAAAAATGCCTAAAAACTAATCATATATAAAACTATTCTAATAACCAAAGGGAAAGGACCAAACCGAGAACTTACAAATGAGGGATCGCGGAGGCTAGGAAGACAGGGCTAGGACCCAGCAACTGCTAATCTTCCAGCCATCATCCCTATTAAGATTGTTCGGCCTTTTCTCAATCTCCAGGGCCTCTCTAAATTTGCGATGGTGAAACTGCGCAACTTTAGCAATGACTTGGGCCTCTGGTCATTAGCTCAGAATTAGCTGTTTGCAATATAGCCGATGGAGTCTCTACACATACTATTTAACAAGCCAAGCTGGTTTGGATTCTTCAACTTGTCCTGACGATGAACCACACTGGTTGGTTCGAAATGCGTCGACAAAAGATTACCTACGTTTTTCTTAACAATTTCTGTGTTTTGCAGGTAAAAACTTATGTTCCAGGCTTACAAAGAAGAAAAGCCTACATATAGTTGGAAGAAAAATATGAAGATCATATCAAATCACTTTACCCTGTAACATAAAATCTAAAGCGATTTATTATTGAAAGACACAATAAAGGTAAAAAAAGAAAAGAAAAACCACAGCAAAGGTTACTCAACAGGGTAAAAGGATATTCACAGAGTTTAAAGAGTATCAGATGAAAGATCAAATGAAGGAATCAACTAGCGTAAAGGATACAAACAATCAAGCAGCTTAAAGGGAAAAATATCAAACAACAAAGCTAGCACAACCTGAATAAAAGCAACAATAAGAAGCAGTTCAATAGCTGCCCCTATATTCTTGCATGAAGATCTTTCCTTTCCTAGAATAAATCTTAATTAATTTTAGGATATTTTCTTAGTTTCATTATTGAATAAATAACTATCTTCTTGAATTATGAAGGGTTCAAGGTTCATTGTTTAATTCTTGTTAAGTCGTGATTGTTCATTCTACTTTGAACTTGGGTGCACCTTTGAAGGAAGCTTTTCTAGACACTTGATGTACTCAGTCTTTCTGGAACCTTAATACAAAGCAGAGGATTTTGAATTTGTTTTTACACAGTTTTTGTTATCTTGTAAGTTTTTCTAGTTATCAATCATTATGTTTTTCTCCATATGCTTATGACTTATAGAGATATCTAGGTAGGAATAATTGTCTTTCAATTTATTCCTATAAGCTCTTGAAGTGATCATCTATTAAGAGAATGGATTAATGAACTGTCTGTTTAGCTAATCCACTCTAATCAATAAATCATTATTATCTTTTGTAAGTTTAAGTATATTATATTGAATCTTTGGAACGTAGTTTAGAAGGTTTTCATACTTATGATTGTTCTATTTTATGGTCTGGAAACTATGATAATCATATTATTTTATGTCTTCTTCTCACCACTATTTGATCTATATCACTGTGTAAAGCTTTATAGTAGCCCTTTGTTGAGATATTAATATTATCCAAAGCATTAAGTATTTCAATCCTACATTTGTCTTCATTTATTGGTCTTCCAAAACTAAAACCAAAGCCCCAAAACAATTATTTTAGATGCTCTGGCATTGGCAGCTGACCTACTACTATCTCAAAGGTATCAGTGATTTTAGGGTGTGCTAAGGAGGGAGTGACAAGGTATGCTAGGTGCTAAGGTGTGCCAATGCATGCCAGGGTGAGTTATGGAGTGTCAGGGAAAAAAAAGGGAGCACTAGTTTCAAATGCATGGAAATGGATGAATAAGAGTGCGTGAGAGGGATTGTCAGTGAATTCTAGCTGTGCTAAGGATGGAGTGACAAGGTATGCTAGGTAGTTCCAAGGAATGCTAAAGTGTCAGGGCGACATGCCAAGATGTTCCAAGTCCTAGGTTGTGCCAATGTGTGTTAGGGAGTGCCATGAGAACACAAGGGAGAACTAGTTCAAATTGCATGGAAATGAATAGATAAGAGTGTGTGATAGGGAGTGTCAGCAAGTTCCAATTGTGTTAAGGAGGGAGTGACAAGGGTATATGCTAGGTAGTGCTAAGGCATGCTAGAGTGTCAGGGCATGTTAGGGAGTGGTAGGGTCTATTAGGGAGTGGAAACTCATGCCAAGGAATGCAGGGGATGATAATGTGTGCCATGTAGTGCCAATGGATTGTTATATGCGCCAGATGTTATGGCATGTGAAGACGTAAACTATGTTTCTTAGTTGTTTTATCGGCACTGTTGGATTTGAGCCTTGACTTGGTAACTTTTTAAGTGGGATGAGTTAATATTGGACATGAGAAGCCAAATATGATTTATATTCCATTAGGGGAACAAGGCATAATCTAGTTGTAGTAAATGTAACTTGGTAAAGTTGTTGTAGTCGAGGCAGGACTTGGTTGGGTTCCTAAGTCTAAAAGAAAATAATGGTAGTTATGAGGGAATGGTAATTAAGGATTGCCATGGCATGCCAAGGAATGAAAAGGAATGTTGACATATGCCAGATAGTTTCAAGGCATGTCAAGGAGTGTTTGGGAGTGTCAGGGAATCATAAGGGAGAACTAGGTCAAAGTGCATGGAAAGGAATGAATAAGAGATTATGCCAGGGAGTGTCAGTGAATTCTAGTTGCCCCATGGACGAAGTGTGTTAGGAGAATTTCATATTAGGGCTTGTAGGAGGAAAGCCTATGATTTTGATAAGAGGATGGAAAAAGAAGTTTGAGACAAAGGGAGACTTTGGTCTACGTACAATACTATTTTTTCAATGACTTTGTTGGGTTCCCAAGTCACAAAAAAAGTAAGGTTATCTATAAGGGAATGAAAACTAGGGAGTGCCAAGATGTGCAAGGAATTTTAGAAAGTACTAACACATGTTATAAAGTTCCAAGGAATGTTAGGCATGTCAAGACATGCCAAGTGCTAAGGCATGCCAATGTGTGCTAGGTTCTAGGATGTGGTGCCAACACATGTTAGGGATCACTAAGGAAACACAAGGGAGGACTCGTTTCAATTACATGTAAATGAATGAATGTGTGTGTGTGTGATAGGGAGTGTTAACAAGTTATAGGTGTGGTAAGGAGGGAGTGACAATGTATGATAAGAAATGCCAATAGATGATAGAGTGCTAGGAAATCCTACTAAGATCTGACAAGTGCCATGGTGTGCCAATGTGTGCAAGGAGTCTTAGGGAGTGTTAGGGAAACCTAAGAGAGCACTATGTCATAATGCATGGAAATGAAGGAATAAGAGTGTGTGGCATGGAGTGTTAGTGATTTCCAAGAGTGTTAAGGAGGAGTTACAAGGCATGCTTGTCAATGCTAAGGAATGATAGAGTTCTAGGGCGACATACAACTAAGATGTGCCAACACATGTAAGGAAGTGTTAGCTGGGAGTGTTAGGGAAACAAAAGGGAGAACTATGTCAAAATGAATGGAAATGAACAAATAAGAGTTTGTGATTAGAAGTTTCAGTGAGTTCTAGGTGTGCTAAGGACAAATTGACAAGGTATGCTAGGTAGTGTTAAGGCATGCTAGAGGCTAGGGCGACATGCCAAGATGTCATAGGTGCTAGGGTGTAACAACACGTGTCAAGGAGTGATAAGGAGTGCTAGGGAAACACAAGGGAGAACTAGGTAAAAATACATGGAAATGAATGAATAAGAATTTGTGACCAAGAGTGTCAGTGTGTTAGGTCCTTATAATACTAGCGGTTACCCCATTACTATTGTAGTTGTATCCCTTATTAATATTGTTGTGCCCTTATTGTCCCCATATTTTTATCACTGTGCCCCATAGAATCCCTCTATTGTTATTTTTGTGGCTTTATATTATTATTGTTAGGTC